>ML685952.1:2258284-2275230 GCA_007922175.1 Pelusios castaneus | reverse complement strand
TCATCATCATCATCATCATCATCATCATCATCATCATCATCACCATCATCTGTGATGGGTTATACAAAGCCCACACTGCTCAATATAGGGTTAATGAGTTAATGTGGGCTCCAGCGGCTCTGCTCGGTCACACCTGTTGTAGATGTCAGAATTGGAGGGTGGAATTTAAGGGGGAAAAACCCAGCTGACTTGATGGCATACCAGAGAGGAGGACAGATCTTCTGTCCAAACCTCTGGAGAGAGAGTTGATTGAAGACAGGAGCTTCCCAGATCACTGCTGCCTGATGGCCCTTCTTTGAAGGAAGGGAGAGCCAGAAACTGACTCATTTTGAGAGGTGATTATTCCTCTTCATTACTTATAAACAAAATTTAAGGCCATAGTCCAATGAGCACCCAACCCAGCTTTGAGACTGTTCATTTATGTAAATTCCCTGCATTTTCCCCAAATGGGGAAAGACTTTAAAGTGACCTGGTCAGATGGCCAAGTCTTCGGAAGAGGCTGTGTTGGGGCAACCCTTGGCAGGTGGGGTCAGAGAGGGCTATGCCTTTCCTAACCACTATACAGCATGTCAAAGTCAATCTGGCAGAGACAATCTCCTTCCCTTTGCTGTATCTTTCTTGCCTCATCCTCCTCAGTGTCTTTGAATTAAAGTTCCCATTCTCCTCATCACCATTCCAGACAAGAGCTCATCCTTTGTCAGTACACAGAAATATTAGTTCTCCATTTCCACCCTTTTGAGAATGTTTACTTAAGTTGGTTCCTGTGTGGCACCGTGTACCCAGTATTCCATGATAGCAAACATTTCTAGCAGTCTCTTTTATTTCCAATATATTCTCATGTAATTCATAGTTATTTCAGAGGAGCATTTTGAATCTGGCTAAGTGCTAGGTGAAGAGACACAACACTTTGTGCATAAATACGTTTCAAATAAACTGGATGTACATGTTGCTATGTTTTCACCCACAAGGTTGGCCTGACAAATTAGACACTTGACTATCTTAGTCATAATTTTACAGATACAGTGTCACTTGAATAACTCCAGTTATCTACTTATAGATGAAACTCTATCCTCCATAGCAGTGGTTCTCAGACTTATTTGATCAGATCCCCTTCTTTGTGTAATGGTTTATGCCCTCCCCCACCCCCCAACAAGTACATGAACTGCCACCCAGTTCTGAAGGCACAGTGGAGAGCAGCGGCTGCTGGCCAGGCGCCCAGCTCAGAAGGCATTGGTGGGCCAGCAGCAGCACAGAAGTAAGGGTGACAAATGTGAAAACTGAACGGATCAATATCACTGTTCACAGCAGACTCAGAAGTAAGGGTGCAGTGGCGCAGAGTACAGGAGGCAATGCAGAAAGCTGATATTTGTCAACGTCACTTTTCACAGCAGATTTAGCGCCTCATTGCCACTCTTACTTCTGCACTGCTGCTCCCACCCCGGAGCTGACAGATGGAGATAGTCAGAGCCCCGCTGCCTCCAGCTGAGGAAATAGGTGGGAAGGAGAACCCAGGCTGCCTCCTGGTGAGGGACTGGGGGGCAGGCAGTGTGGTAGAGCTATCGTTATCAGCATGGGGCTCCAGCTGACCTGCATGAGCCCTGGTGCCTGTGATTGAGAGCCAGAGGGTTTTTTTTTTAAAAAGGGCACACCACTCGCATCTCCTTTCACGCATTTCCACACCTCTCCAGGCAGGCCGACCCCATAGTTTGAGAACTGCTGCTTCTTAGTAAGTAAATAATCGTATCCTCATGTTATCCTCGTATTGCTGATGGAGAAAATAAAACCAGAAGGGGTGAAGGGCAGATTGGCTAGGAATCTGGAGGTTTTTCACCTTCCTCTATCGCATGGGGCATGGCTCACTTGCTGGTGGAGTGTCTGTACTTTAATGTCTTCAAACCATGATTTGAGGATTTTAATAACTCAGTCATAGGTTAGAGGTTTATTCCAGGAGTGGGTGGGTGAAGTTTTGTGGCCTGCATTGTGCAGGAGGTCAGACTAGAGGATCATATTTAGAGTCCTGCTGATCCGTAGGTATCCGCTTCAGATCCACAGGTAACTGCATCCGCAGGTGTGGATATCTGCAGCCCCATTGTTGCGGATTGGCTGCGGCTGCGGATTGTATTTTTATGATCAATTCCTGCAGCTGCTGCTGCAATCTGTGTTCAGCAGCACACAGGGGAACAAGGAAGCGATCCAGCCAATTCCAGTCGAGCTCTGATTGTGTTCTGCCAGCCACTCTCAGTCACAACAGCCTGGGGCTTAAAGAGACACCACTCACTGTCAGTCAGTTAGCATGCTGGCCTTTGATTGGCTCATTCCCCATGCCTTCCCCGCCCATTTCTTCATTTTCTTGTTTGCAGTTCGTATGCCATGCTGTCAATCAGAGATTTCATTGGTGGCCAAGGAAACCTGATTGACAGCACAGCTCACAAACTGCAAACAAGAAAAGGAAATATGGGTGGGACCCGTGTGGCAAATGAGCCAATCAAATGCTAAAAAGCTGACTGTGAGTCCAACCTCAGTTGCAGATGCAGATCCGGATCCACATAAAACATGGCATGCGGATCACAGATCGGATAAAGACTGACATTGGGCGGGTCTGGTCCAGTTCCGGAGCCACATTTTTGTATCCGCGCAGGGCTCCAATCATATTGGTCCCTTCTGATCTTAGAGTCTATGTATGGGTCTGTAAGTGAATTACCCAAGGTCATGCAGTTAAGTCACCAAGAGAACGTCTGCCCTGCAATGGAAGCCCAGTTCAAGTCTAGCCCCCCTTTTGTCTATACTGCAATTGTGCTAACCCAGAGCTTGGAGCCAGGGTCCCAGAACCATGCAGGACTAGATGGTCTGAGCTCAAGTCAATCCAAGACCCAAAGTCCTAGGCCTGTTGCTTTGCAGTGTAGACTCAGCCCTACTTGACTCAGATCCTGTGAATGAACTAGAAGTAACCCACAATTCCATGGGACAACTTCTTTAGTCCTCTCTGTCCCAACAACCTGCAATCAACTATATATTGAAAATGGAAGCTACCGCCTCTTTGCAAACAGCACTAGCTCAGGTGAGCATTAACCTATTCTTTTCTGATTGTTGGTCTGCAGTGCATTATGAGAGAGAGCCTCCTGGGTTTGCATGGAGAACAAACCAATCAAGACTTTTGTAAAGTGACCTGTTTCCTGGTAACATGCAGATGAGGAAGTAAAGTTCTCCTACAGTGAACCATGGTCTTAGGGCTACAGTGGCCACATTTCAGAGAGAGGGCACTAGGGGGGACTCTGACTTGGGTCCATGCACTTTAGTGTTGATGCCAGAGCCCTAGGTTCTGCACAGGTCAGAAAAATCTTAAAATACAAAGGGCTAAAATAAATACAATCAAGGCCAGGGTTCGCTAAAACATGTCAGCTGACTCAAGTCCCACTAACCCTGGATTTACATTGCAATGCAGGCATATCCCTAATAGAACCAGGATAGAATTAGAACCAGAGAATACTAATTCCCAAACTTCAGTCACTAGTCAACACTCCTCCACCCCCAGCCCCAAACAAATGGCTTAGCAAGTGACCTCTGTCACAGTAAAACAGCTTCCAACAATTATTAATTCTCCAGGCTTAGGTACTTTGGCAGCAAATAAATTGATGAAAAAGGACAAATAAACAAAGAACTGAAGATTAGCACTTCCCCTACATAAAATCTATTCCTGCTGCTCCATCATAATTATTCCCTTCTTAGTAATTATTTCTTTCATAGAGCCACCTAGCACAAATTAAATTTTGTATGACGTCTATAGGATTAATGTTAGACCGTTTTATAAAAGAAGGATGTTAGAATTGGCCGACTACTCCGAAAACAGTGTTTGGAAACATGTTCAGATTTTGAATGGCTGTTTGGTGTAACATCATTTGTATTCCTTTTTATTCACTATTTGCAAATGGGATCTTTGCATGTGCATATCTGTGGAATGGCTGTTCTTCGTGTAAATAACCATGCTGACATGTTAAGAAGGGTATTGGTATGCAAACAAGAATATACGCTGTTTGTTGTTCTCCTGTTTTAAAACTTATCCTTTGAGAGAACAAAAGCAATACCATGGAACTTAGGTGACCAAATTGTTGCATCCAAACTTTTTGGCAAGTAACTGTGAATAAGAAATGCATAATTTACCTGTACTATTGTTAAATAATTAACTAATAGCTTCCCAGAGAATGATTCAGAAATAGCTTAGGCAGGGATGGCAGCCTGAGAACAGATGAGAGAAATATTCTGAAAATGAAAATTGTCCTAGAGAGGAAAGTATTTCCAGGGCCTTCATTATTTCAAGGAAGAAATATGCCAACAAGTCTTAAGTGATTTGTACAGTATTCTCCTGTGGATGAGCAAGACTATAATCAATGTTCCATTGTTTCATGTTTCAGTCACAATGTGTTCCAATGAATATATCAAGATAACAGCACAAAGAGGCATTGCCATCTACTATTGCTGTGTCTGATGTCACAGATGAGGATTTCGGCGGGCGGGGGGGAAGAGGGAATGAGTTTAATAAAGATATCTACCTACTAAATAGTGCAGAGTTCACACATTCTGTTCATAAGTGTAAACTTATTTTACTAGAAAGACACTAATGACTCCTTTTATTAAGCAACTTTTGTTTTCATTTCTTAAAATTAATTTTAATGAAAATATGTATGATAGAACTGTGTTGTCCATAAAGTGCTGCAATTGAAATTCAGTAAAACCACTGACCCTTTTCTGCACTCATAAAGCCTCATATATAGAGAGAGTCTTACATAGATTTGCACAGACTTCCATGGCAAAGTTGATGGCCAGAAGGCCAAATTCACCTATAATGATGGATGAAGGAACAGCCTTCATTCCACTGTGTTTGTGGGACCTCTGTCTTCTATGGAGGGGGATTCACTCCAAGGAAGGCAGGTGCTGTTTTCATCATTGCCCTCCTTGGAGGGATCCGTGGTTACAAGGGTGATGCATTAAATTAGTGCATTCCTCAAGCATCTTGTCGAGGGCCTGTGCAGGTCACCTGTGAGCTTATTTGGCAGAAGGGAGATTGTTAGCATTTTATATCTCTGTAACCCTGAGTAAGTGAACTTGCTGCACTAGACCAGGGGTCGGCAACCCCCGGCATGCGTGCCACACCTGGCATGTGGGCCAAGCCTGAGCAGCATGCGGCGCCGCTCAGGCTCCCCCACTGGCCCCACTGCTGAGGGCCCCTGCTGGCCCCACCCCCTGCTGGACTGCAGGAGGGGAGTGGAGGGGAGCAGAGCGGGTCGCGTTGTCCCACCCGCCTGCCCAGAGACACGCCGCTGCCAGCAGTGCAGAACTGGCCCTGGCCATGGCCGGCAAGGGGCAGGTCAGCCCGGCCCAGCCCGGCCCGGACAGAGCTGCTGCTGGCAGCGGGCAGCCTCCGGTTCCTGGCCCTGGCTCCCACCAGCAGCAGCAGCTCCGGGTGGGCCAAGCCAACCTGCCCTCCTGCCGGCCAAGGCCGGGACTGGCTCTGCCGCAGCGACGTGGCTCTCAGCCAGCCAGGGAGGGGTGACGTGACTCGCTCTGCTCCTGCCGTCCAGCAGGGGCCCTCACCCGCGGGCCGCCCCTGTGGATGGGAGTCAGCCCCAGAGCCGGAAACCGGAGGCTGCCTGCTGGGAGATGCCGGCCCAGGTCCCGGCCGGCAGGGCACTGGAAGCCTGGCCCTACCCCTTTTGGCCCTGCCCCCGGCACCTGCTAAAGATGCGGTGGGCAGGGCTGGCACAGGAGCCAGCAAAGGTTGCCGACCCCTGCACTAGACCCTTGCATCTCAGCCACGGTCTGCAGTGGCAAAATTGTTGTGACTCTACAGTGTCTCTGGCCCAGAAAAGACATTGACTGTTCATGGCCTGAGAGAGATTACACTGGCCCATAATCACACCCCAAGGGCAAGTAGTCTGGTTGGAATGCACAAGAATGTAGTGTGCCCCGATCATGCCCCTTTCTACTGCTAGTAAATGCTTCATGGCGGTGGCCAGAGAGGCAGTGCTGTTGTCAGTCACATCTGTCCTACTCCAAGCAAGAGTTCCTCCATCCCATGAGAATTCTCATCTGCCCACTTACGGGAGCATTACAGTTCCTTTGCACTCCCAGAACAAATCAAAATAGGCCATAACATGAGCCAGAATCTGGTTCATGCGATAAAGATGTTCACATGAGCACAGTTCATACAAAACTGAAAGTCTTCATTGTTTAAACCAGTGGTCTCCAATCTTTCAACAGCAGATGGCGCAACACTCAAAGGTTTCAAGAGCAACTGCCCTTCAGAAGTAGGTCGCGATCTACCGGTTTGGGACCACTGGTTTAAACTATCCAAGCTTGCTACACTTTTCACGCCCACACCCATAAGCTGGAGTTATTGTCGTCTTTGGATCACTGTGCTGGCAAAGCTTGGGTTCCCTCTATAGTCAGTTGCTTCCTTCCATTCAGGAAAATACATTGTATCATCATAACAGCAATATCCCCTCCAACTGCACAAAGGATGATGCTAATGAGTACTGAAGCGTCCTGGTCAATCACACAGGACAGTAGGGCAGCGGTTGCAGTGTAGGTCCGTAAGTGTGGGGAGGTGTAAAGTGATGAGTAATGGGGGATTTTCTGTGCTCCATTAACGAGTATCTCTTTTCCAGTAAAAAGGAAAAAATGCTTTTACTAGCTCAGGGAACCGTTTTTGAGTATTGCAGGTTTTCCAATAAACCTTGTTCAATGCCCTGTACAAAGAAAATGCCCTGCCGTGAAGTCTTGAATCCTGAGACCCAGTGATGGAAATATGCTTTTTTCAAATCATCTCTACATGTAGGTCTACATAAGAGTGGCTAAATTCATCTCTGGTATAACTTCAGTTAAGTTACAACAGGGTTGGATTTGACTCCGTCTCAAGTATTTTTCAATGAAAATGGACAAAACTCATGCAAATGTTACAGGACAGTACTTGTATTCCAGATTCCATACACAAAGCCACCAAAAAGGGTAGATGAAACTGAGCAACAGAGATCTTACTTGTAGCACAAACCTGATCTGGTCTGGAAAATAAATGTTGGCTTTGCTAAGAAGAAAGACTGGAAAAGAGGAAGTACCAACCTCCCCCAGACTCCAAAGCCTGTCCCAGGACCCGCGGTGTAGCAGCTCTCCCATGGCCTCGATGGCTCAGGGGTCGAGCTCCACCAAACAGCTTCAAAGGGAACGGGAACCCCACCCTCCACCCCAGCATGAGCCTTACCCGGACATGTCCCCCAGCTCTCCCAGGGACGCGAGGAGGTCCCTGCCGTTTCCGACGCCGTCCACGCTGGAGGCATTTCTAGTGGCCAGGTCCCTGATGGACCTCCCGACCCCTCCTAGGGACCGGGGTCTCGACCGCCAGCCAGCCGCGGTACAGGAAGCCCCGGCACTGGCTCCACCCCGGGAAAGGGACCCTCGGCACCGGCTGAGCGCCAGCTGAGCCTCCTCTGCCAGATCCTTCCGGTCTCGGAGCGACCGGCGCCGCACCATCCAGCACCGAAGGGAGAGTTCCTCCCCATCCCAGACCCCCCACACAGCAGAGCACTGGCACCGCCACCGTGGCTGTAGCCGGCACGTGGCGAAGGGCTTCCCCCCTGCACGGAGCTACACTCTGCACCTCAACCCTGGTGCCAACCTGCCTCCATCGCCGCTACAGCGGCACTCTCGGCACCGACCTCACCAACAGGACTGGAGCCCCTGGAGCAGACAGGACTCTGGGTCTTTGAGCCCAAGCCCAGCCCTCGCAGGATCCCCCCATGCACCACTGAGTTCACTCCCAATAAGGGGTCGCAGAACCCAGTCGCGGAGAAAGAGGGGGGAACTACCCCGCTCCAACTTAACAGAGACTGTAGGAAGGAGGGATTCGCCTTCCTCTTCTTCCTCCATGGCGAGCTCAATCATGCCAGAGCGCCCCTCCTCCAGTCGGCACGGGGATAGATGATGAGGAAAACACAAGGAGAGGAACAGGTCCAGATCAAAGAAGAGAAAGGACCACAGATGGAGAAGATGCTTCTGGTCATCCTCCTCGGATTCCCACCACCCTAAAAGACCTAAGAAGCCCCAGGGAGTAGACGGGGGCCAATCAAACCCATGGACAATGACTCAGGCTCAATGGCCACACTGGAAGTCATATGTAGCCCCAGCGAACTCCACCTCACAATCACTCCCATCACACAGTCAGAACGCAGCTCCCCAGTGCATTCCACCCTCCAACTCGAAATATTCAGACTTGCAGAGGGCCAATTCCCCTAACAAGGATCGGGCTGCGCCTTATCCCCCGCATACCACCCCTGAGCCCAAAGCGGAGACAACCAACCAGGGGCCCCCTAACGCTCCAGACTACTTCAAAACCTACCAAGAACTGCTAAGGAGAGTAGAGTAGCATCAAATTTAAACATGCAGGCTCAAGAACTCAGCGAGACTGCGGACAGCCTCTTTGACGTATTGGAGTCAGGTACACCGTCCAGAGATGCACTACCGGTTCACGACGGCGTCCTCAAGATCATAAAGGCGCTGTGGCAAACGCCTGCTTCTGTGCCCCCAACCTCTAAGTCAGCAGAAGAAAGATATTATGTTCCCGCCAAAGGGTTTGAGTACCTCTTTGGACACCCCATCCCAAATTCTCTGGTGGTTGAGGCGGCGAACTAAAAAGACAGACAAGGGCAGCCAAGTTCAGCGCCCCAAAATAAGGACCACAGAAGATTGGATAACCTGGGAAAGAAATTTTATTCAACAGCTACGCTCCACCTCCGTACCACCAACCACCAGGCGCTCCTGAGGAGATACAATTACAACCTATGGAGATCCCTGCACCGCTTTAGCGAATCCCTCTCCTAGGAACAGTTGTAGGACTTCCTCACTATCCAGGAGGAAGGCCTAGCGGTGGTGAAGGCCTTACTTCAAACATCCTATGACTCTGCCGACACTGCAGGAAGATCCATCGCCTCAGCTGTCTGTATGAGGCGTGCAGCTTAGTTATTCTCCTCTGGCCTCTCCCAAGAGGTTCATCAGAACATCCAGGACCTTCCCTTCAAGGGCCCTGAATTGTTCTCCGAAAAAACTAATGAGAAACTACATGGCCTCAAGGACTCGCAGGCCACCCTGAGATCCCTGGGCTTGCATAACCCAGCATCTTCACGACACACATTCAGGCCCCCGCCTGCAGGACCCCAGCAGCAGTACAGATCTCAATTCCAGAGATTCACGCCCTACAGACAAAGAGACAGAAACAGAAACTTGGGGAGGCGATGACAAAACAATAGCTCATCACCTACACCCCTTCAACAAAACCGCTCAAGATGCCCACTGGGCACTAGGAGACCGTTTTGAGGTTACCTTCGGGAGCGACCAACTAGCCTCACACCAAAAACTCCCCCTCCTGTTCTTAAACCGCCTGACCCCCTTCACCCAGGAATGGTTCAGGATAATGTCGGACAGATGGGTTCTAATAACCATCGTCAGGGGTTATTCCATCCAATTCTCGTCAACCCCCTCTTACCTCCCACCATCTCCATCCATCTCCAGGGACTCCTCCCACGAAAGGGCACTTACCAAGGAAGTGCAATCTCTACTTTCGCTGGGAGCAGTCGCAAACGTCCCACCCCAAGAAAGGGGAAGGGGCTTCTACTCCTACTATTTCCTGGCTCCCAAACCAAATGGAGACTTCAGGCCTATCCTGGACCTACGAAAACTGAAGAAGTATATCGTAAAACGAAAATTCAGGATGGTGTCTCTAGCTTCCATCATTCCCACACTCGATCCCGGAGACTGGTTCGTCGCCCTCAATCTGAAGGATGCTTATTTTCATATAGCTATCCTCCTGGCCCACAGGTGTTGCCTTTGCTTCACTCTAGCAGGCGAACACTACGAATTCACTGCCCTCCTCTTTGGCCTTCCATCGGCCCCCCATGTCTTCGCGAAGTGTATGGCAGTGGTGGCGGCTTACCTCCGCCGCAACCGGGTGGACATATTCCCCTACCTAGACGACTGGCTAATCAGGGGAAAATCCCAGAGCCAGGTCAGGTCGGGGGTAACACTAGTCTTGAACACTTGCCACATCTGGGACTCTGCATAAACAAACAGAAATCCACTCTGATTCCGGGTCAAACCACAAACTTCATAAGGGCAACAATAGACTCCCGTCAGGCCAAAGCCTTCCTGCCAGTGGACCACTTCAGGACAATGGTAGATCTGGTTCCACCTTAGAACATTGCCCAATGACAATGTCCAGACACTGCCTTCAAACTTTGGGCCACATGTCCGCTTGCATCTCAGTAGTCCCCCTAGCACACCTGAAACTCAGGCCCTTCCAAACTTGGCTAGCAACGGTGTACCGCCCAACTCTTCACTCCCTGGACAAGGTACTCACCATTCCAAGTATAGTACTGTGTCAACTAAGCTGGTGGAAGGATCCCAAGGTGGTCCTAAAGGGAGTTCCCTTTATGACAGAGCCACCCTCTCTAACAATAATCTCAGATGCCTCGGACCTAGGGTGGGAGCCCATATAAGCTCGGGTGCAAGAACCCAGGGACTATGGTCCAGGATGGAGAGGGACCTTCACATCAACGCCAAAGAACTACGGGCCATACACTTGGCGCGCAGAGTATTCTGTCACCTCTTGGGAGGAAGGACGATCAGAATCCTAACGGGCAACTCTGCAGCCATGCATTACGAAAACAAGCAAGGGAGGGTCAGATCCCCAGCTCTATGCAAGGAGGCCACTGCGCTCTGGGATTTCGCTATAGCTCACCGTATAAATCTAATAGCTGCACACCTACCAGGGATAAAGAATACAGAGGTAGACGGTTTAAGCAGGATATTCTTACCTCACCACGAGTGGTCTCTTCACCCCAAAGCCACATCCATGATCTTCCGAAGGTGGGGCTATCCCCAAGTAGACCTCTTCGCCACCCGCCAGAACAGGAAATGCGAACAGTTCTGCTCCCTCCAGAGCACAGAGACGGGGGCTATAGCGGACACCTTCCGATTCCCCTGCTCAGCAAGGTGATTCTAAAAATCAAAAGAGACAAATCGGATATCATCTTGATTGCTCCAGCATGGCCTCGCCAATGCTGGTACACAACAATCCTGGACCTATCAATAGCGACTCCCTGGGAACTCCCAGTCATCCCAGACCTCCTCTCCCAGGATGCGGGTCAGGTTCTCCACCCAGATGTCTCCAAGGTACATCTCACGGCCTGCAGAGTGCCTGGCTAAATCAGGAAGAACAATTCTGTTCGGAGGCCATTAGGCAGGTGCTCCTTGGTAGCAGAAAACCGTCCACGCAAAGTTCCTACCACTCTAAATGGACACGGTTTTCAATATGGACACGTTCCATGCACATGACACCCTCACAGGCCCCGATTCAGGGAATTCTGGACTATCTCCTGGCATTAAAAAATAAAGAACTTTCCCTGTCCCCTATCAGGGTACACCTGGTGGCCATTTCAGCTTTTCATGAGCCTATTCAAGGGGGGAATGGTTTCATGATTTCTGAAGGGAATGAAAAGGCTCTACCCCCAGATGCGGAACCCAATCCCTCCATGGGACCTTAATTTGGTCCTCAAGCAGCTCACAAGACCCCCCTTTGAGCCGCTAGCCACCTGCCCTCTCCTGATTCTTTCATACATGGTGATATTCTTAGTTGCAATAACCTCCGCAAAGAGGGTTTCAGAACTAAAAGCCTTGACATCCGAACCACCATATACAATTTTCTTCAAGGATAAGGTACAACTTAGACCACACCCGGCTTTCCTCCCCAAGGTCGTCTCAGACTTTCACTGTAACCAAGACATCTTTTTGCCAGTATTCTACCCTAAGCCACATCAGTCTGAACAAGAACACAGGTGGCATACGTTGGATGTCAGGAGAGTGCTCGCCTTCTACATCGACTGCACAAAGCCCTTCCGGAAGTCCCCACAACTTTTCGTGGCCATCACGGACTGAATGAAGGGCCTCCCGATCTCTGCTCAGTGTATTTCGGCCTGGGTGAAGGACTGTATCAAATTATGTTACAACCAAGCCAAGGTAACACCACCAGAGGTGGTGATGGCCCATTCTACGAGAGCGCAGGCCTTGTCGGCAGCATTCTTGGCTAACCTACCTGTTCCAGACATTTGTAGAGCGGCAACGTGGTCCTCCGTCCACATTTCGCCTCCCATTACGCGATTGTCCAGCACACCAGGGATGACGCTGCCTTCGGGAGAGCGGTGCTGCAGACAGTAGAACATTAACTCTTCCCACCATCGAGATAGGGCTTGTGATTCACCTTCATTGGGAATGCACATGAGCAGCACTCAAAGAAGAAAAGACGGTTGCTTACCTGTAACTGTCATTCTTCGAGATGGGTGCTCATGTCCATTCCGTACCCTCCCACCGTCCCCGCTTTCGGAGTTAGTGGAAAGGAGGGACTGGAGGGCTGGGTCCCAGCATCCCTTGATATACCTCGGTAAAGGCATGACACTCCAAGGGGCGCTGGACGCCAGACAGGGTTTGCTAGGGGAAAAGTTCCCGATAGCTGTGCACACGGGCGCGTGCACGCACCTACATTGGGAATGGACATGAGCACACATCTCGAAGAACCACAGTTACAGGTAAGCAACCGTCTTTTCCTGTTCATTATGCAACAACTTTGCTACAAGATCTCCTCTCTCTTCTACTCTGTGCAGATGAAAGTTTGGCTTGGAGACAAGTGCCAATTCAGCCTCGTCCACGAATAAGGCAGTTATAATGGGCTAGTGCAGTGGTTTTCAGACTTAGGGTCAGGACCCAGTACTGGGTGGCAGACCCTCAGGCACAGGGTTGCGGTGCCCCCTGCTGCTGCCACCGCCAAAAGACTGGAATGCATTGCTCAAAGATGTAATTGTTGGGTCGCAGGCGTAAATGATTTTTTTCAACTGGGTCCCGAGAATAAAAGTTTGAAAACCACTGGGCTAGTGTGTCAAACACACCAAATGCCCCAAGGAATGTTTTTTTGAGATAGCAGTTTCAACAACCTGATGTTTTATTCATAATATGGAATCAGTGGAGGGGTGCTATATCTCTACTCGGCAACAGCAAGACTGAATCCTTTTAAATTGAAACCTGTGAGTTGAACACTGAACTATTTCATTGTATCAAATACAGGTGTGATGTTATTGACCTACTCTAATATATTTTCTTTGCATTCTTGTTAGATTTTCTATTCAGATGTAGGTGTTCTCTTTAGGTGTGATGTCATTGACCTAGTCTACTATATTTACTTTTAGATTTTCTATTCCAAGGTAGATATTCTCTTTAGATTTTCGTTGTTTTGTGTTCTGAAATGGTTTTCTTTGTTCCTGCTATGGAAAATGGTATTGGTTTTTTACCAAAACTCTGGCAGTATTTCATGCTTTAGTCTTTTAAATTGCATCTAGCTTTGCACAAAGGCATCTTTCTATTCTTGATATTCTGTTTTGAATTCTGTGAATCAACTGAAAAAAATTCTGTTATCTTTATGGAAAATGAGCCTGTGTAGCCCACTTCTAACACAAATGAGGAGGGAATCTAAATAAACTTTTCCATTTGGCTGAGTAATACAAGTTCAATATCCCCAACTCCATTGTTTACTAAAGAGTGACTGCATTAATTTGGGTTTATTCCTACACACACTCGAAAATAGTTCTCAGCCCACTTACACCATAGGATTCTTTCTTAGCGTGCTTCTTCTTAGTTACTTAAGTGTCTAAATGTATTAAATTCTTTGTGACTACTTTAAGACCTCACCCTCTCAGAATCTGACCTTCGAGATGCCTGACATTTCATCTGATGCTTCTGTCCTCCCATCCAATGAAACTCTCCTTTTTGCAGACCAAGGGCCAGATCTAGAAAGGTACTGAGGTGCCACTACAATTCACAAAACTCCCACTCAGCTGCTGACCCCTATATATGCCTAAATTCACTTGGTGCCCAAATGGTCACTGTAATAATTTCCGAGGTACCTAAGTATCTGCCTCTGGGCTTGCATCACTCTAGGCACCTGAAACTAGGCCCCAGTGTGACCCACAAACTGGGGAAAGAATTGGGGAGGAGGATCTATCTCACCTGTGGGGGGCCAATCTGGTTGATGCTCTCTGAGCATGCCTAATTCCACACAAAATGAACAGGTGTGGGTGGGAAGAAGGACCTACACTGTAAATTGTAGCCTGTTCTGATACTCACCTGGGATGTGGGAGGCCCCAATTCAGCTCCCCTGCCTGACTGATGAGAAGGGATTTAAAAAGGGGTTTCTCAACTCTCAGTTGAGTGCCCTAACCATTTGCACTGTGGGATATTCTGATGTGACTCCCTCTTATTGAAGCCATTCAACTTTAATTGAATAATTCAGTATTAATTGGGGCACTGGTTATGGCATTCATTTGAGGTTCAATCCTTTCTCCTCCTGGGGGGAGGGCTATTGAATCATATTATCCCACATCCTAAGTAAATACCCTAACTTGAGGGGCTAAAGATTATATAGGAATTCCTCCTCCACCCCCATGGAGTCTGGCAGGTACTTAACTCATTCTAACAAGAAACAGCTTAGGCGCCTAAGCCACCTGGTTCTGAGGCTATGTCTACACTCAGAAAATTAAGTTGACCTTATTAAGTCTACACCAGACTCTCTAAGTCGACTGGATAGGTCAAGGGAAAACTGAGGCTCCAAAGGACTCCCAGACTAGGGGAGCCACAGCTCCCGGGGACAAGGAGAGATGCGGCTCCCTGCCAGAAGGGAGAGGCGGCTTGTCCTGGGAAGAGCCAGCTGCGCAGGGCTGGCTCTCCACGAGACCAGGAAGCCACTCACGGCTTGTCCCGTGGAGAATTGTGCTCCAGCTGGGAGGGAATCCCTCACTGGGGCTCCAGCGATGAGGGATTCCTCTACCGCCCTGCCTGGGGCTCCAGGGGCAAGGGAATCCCCGCCACCCCAGCTGAGACTCCAGAAGGGGATTCTCTTGCCACCAGAACCCCAGCAGGGTATTCCCTCCTGCTGGAGCCCCAGCTGGGGAACCCCGGCAGCTCCCTGCTCTCCGGGACCACAGCTTCCCAGCAAAAAAGGAACTGCAGCCCTGCTCCCTGGCAGAAGGGAGCCTTGCAGGGCTCCCTTGTCCCCCTCCCACCCCGCCCTCGGTTGACTTATGGAATAAGTCCATTTAGGGCGTCCACACTGGCCTACAGATTTTCTGCTGAATTCTATACATACTTCAAGCAGTTTCCCTAACAATAATGTTGACTGAATCAGACCAATCATCAGGTTTTTTTTAATATCTGCTGTTGGCTCAGGGGTACCTGTGCATTAAAAAATAAGATACGGTCCATGAAAATTGTGCCTCCTACAGCACCATTTATTATTCAGTACTAATATTAAATGCAGATATTAAATTACTTTCTAAAATAAAGGTTGACCAAAATATTCTTCCTAATTTTATTCATTGTGATCACATATGAAATAGGGATGGCTCACAGCATTACCAGATCACATGGTATCGTACATACTGCTTTATTTAAAATCACATCTATGATCGTTTAAACTTCAGATCATACAAAAAGCCTTTGCTTGTGTACTATGGTGCTACCATTTTCCTGCTTGTGATAGTTTGTGATTTGGCCATAAATGCTTCCGCTGGATGAAAATGAAGTATTCAGTCCCAACAGTTGGAATTGGGATCAAGAAATTAGTCTAATGGTTTTATCTTAAACAGAGGCACTAGATGGAGCTTCCTATTATTCCACTTATCCCTGCTCTCTGGGGATGGAACTCTTTTTGCAGAAAATTCCATCTAATAAGGAAATTAGTGGTATTAGAATGGCTGATAACTACTATTGTACTGCAATTCACACTGATTTTAAAATTTGTAAGTAACCGTGATATGAGACCATGAAGGAATGCTGGGGCGGTCGAGGTTGGATATTAGGAAAAACTTTCTCACTAGGAGGGTGATGAAGCATTGGAATGGGTTACCTAGGGAGGTGGTAGAATCTCCGTCTTTGGAGATATTTAAGGTCTGGTTAGACAAAACCCTGGCTGGGATGATTTAGTGGGAGTGGTCCTGCTTTTAGTGGGGGTTGGACTAGATGACCTCATGAGGTCCCTTCCAACCCTAATATTCTATGAAAGAGGCCAGGGTCAGCAAAATAGCTGTACAGTGATAGCTGGGGGGGGGGGCGGGGGGGAACCTACCTAAAGTTCACATGAAAAACATCAAAGAAACTGATGGAAATATACAGACTATTTTTTCATTGTGTTAAAAGGTCAGGTTATTATTGTAACGCAGTGTGGGCAGAACTGATTGATTTATTGTTTTAACATATTTCATGTAGTTAGTCACGGAACTTGGTTATCTTTTTCATCAAATCAATGAGCATACAGGAAAACTGCAAGCACTGGAAGGGGAAATTAAAACACCACCAGATACTATTAGTGCAGTAGGGCTTTCCCTAAAGACATGAAATTTTCCAAAAGTAAGAACTATCCAACTTTATAACACAAAAGCTTATTATAATTAAAATTATTTAAAATGTTTATTAATAAATATATTAAAAATTAAAAAGTAATACCCAGTAAAGGTCACTATAAGTTGTGTTTTGTAATACAATATAAGCATATAATATAAAAGTAATAAAATGTATGTTGGGAGCAGTTCTCTGAAGCTATCAAGAAAAAGATGTATACCTAGCACCTCTACTCTCCAGTGGAGAAGCAACTGGCTATTGCTGATCGGCCACAATTACCATATTTTTCGAACCATAAGATGCACCTGACCATAAGACGCACCCAGTTTTTAGAGCAGGAAAACAAGAAAAAAATATTCTGAACCAAATAGTACCGGTAAACTAAATAGAAGAGAAAAGGAAGGGAAGAGAAAGGAAGGCAAAGAAGAGAAAAGGAAGGGAAGAGAAAGGAAGGCAAAGAAGAGAAA
>ML685952.1:2103428-2258184 GCA_007922175.1 Pelusios castaneus | reverse complement strand
CCGCCCCCAATCCCCCAGCGGCTCCTGCCATTCTTCAATTTCCGATTCCTTAGGGAATCGGGGGTTCACTGGTTCGGACTATAGGACGCACCCTCATTTTCCCCCCACTTTTGGGGGAAAAAAAGTGCGTCTTATGGTCCGAAAAATACGGTACTTAATACCATCTCAAATTCTAGTTAATTATTTGGAATGCTCTAAACCTATTGTTTATGTTTGTGTGTGCTTAAATCTAATCAATGGTAGTTTTAGGCAAAAGCATGGCTATTTGTATTAATCTTCATCAGCTGCAAATCCTGTGTTCTCATTGATTGTGTTCCCATTCCCTAAAACTACCTGGAGGGAACTATTGTGGGTTCTGAAAACCCTGGGTAAAAGATTTGGTGAGCCAACCAGGAGTGGTGGAGAGGAGGGAATGATTCATGCAAAGAGTTTGTTTTGGAAGAAAGGAGTGGGACAGTGGAGCAAGAGAGGAAGCTGTAATTTCCCATATGAGTTGGTTTATGGTCACAATCTGTTATTGATTTACTAGCTCAGGCTGATAATGTGTGAAGGAAAGGAAACATCTGGGGAGGAAAGAAGCTGGAAATAGTTTTGGGTAACAACCTGGCAGATTTTGTGCATGTGTGTGTACGTGTGCGTGCCCTTCCCCTTTCTTCCCCACCTCTAACTTCAGCAGACTCATTTGAAGAAAACTTGCAGTTCACCCCATTTTAGTCAACTTTTGACTAAATAGGGCAAATTATATTCCGTACAGTATAATATTTTATGAAATAATTAGATAATTATAGGTGGGGCTGGTGGTACTGCCTGCTATTAAGGTCGTCCTACACTTTCAATTATAAGACCCTGTTTTCAGCTGCTTTTAACTTTGCTAAACTGTAACTGTTGGGGCTGAAATTTTCCATTCTGGATGTGTGTCAGGCTGGATTTTGAGGGACACTTCAGTCAAAATAGTTCAGCTGTTTCCAAGAATGGGGCTAAGTTAAAAAAAACCAACATTGTCTTGCCCATGTTCAAAAATTCTTGAAACCTTTTCTTTGAAAAACTCTAGAGCCCCCATGGTTTGGAGTGGAAATTTGAAATGTGGCAGGGAGGTGACCTTTGTATTTGGAATCTGCCTTTTGCCAGCCCTCTGAAAATCTGCCCTGATTTGGCCAAGTTACAGTTCTTTGAAAAATTGCAGTTTGCAAGTGTTCACACTTGCAAGAGCTTAATAACTAAATTCTTAAAAGTTTCTCTCTTCACTGAGCTTGCTCCATCCCCTTACAGCTCCTATGTGTGACTGGACTGCTCATATACCGTCCCCACAGAACACCTGAGCATGGGGAGCTGGCCTGGCTGGGATGGGGATAGGCACCTGTACTGAGAAAAGGGAAGCTATCCTTCTTGTGTTTGCAATGACCCCTCCAGCTGGCTCCTAGATAGTGAGGAGGAGGAAACCATCTCATACGAATGCAAGATCAGGGGGAAGGAAGGGAATAGATTAGGACAAGGAGGCTAGGAGTGGAATTTGGGGGAGAGTAATTGTGACTGGAAGTAGAAGGGGGGAAGTGGGGATAGTTGGGCAAAGAGACTGAGACAAAAGGGAGGGGAAACTGGGATTAGTTGGGCAGAGAATTTGAGACTGGGAGCCATAAGGAGGGAAGGAATGGGAGTAGAAACCAGTGAGGCAATTGGGGGAAAAACTGGGAGCTAGTTTGCTGAGACTGGCCATGGAGTTAGGGGACAGCCTGGGCCTGGCTGGACAAGGAAACTGGGAATAGGAAGGAGTGTGGAATGGAGGCAAATGGTTGGAGAGACAAATCTGACAGGTGGTGTGCAGGTAGAGAACTAAGACTGGCTGAGCAAAGATAATGAGACAAAGAGTCGGAGGTAGGGATGGAGCCTGAAACTGGATGAGGAATGTTCAGAGGGAGACTGGGACTGCGAGATGGAGGAGAGCAGAGACAAACGTGGCCAGCAGCTGGGGGCAAGGAACTAGGACAGGTTAGTCAAGGAGACTTGGACTGGGGTGATGAGACTAAAGAGTGGAAACTGAGACAGCTTCTGCCAGAAGAATAAGATAAAGAGCCAGAGGTGGGGAAGAGACAGTATTCGGACAGGGACAGCTGCAGAGAACAGGGTAGAAGTGGTCTAGTTTGGGGGAAATGGACAGAAGAGAAACAGAATAGAAAATGCTTTTTTGGCAAATTTACTATTTGCTGATAAAATTTTGCCTATCTCTGCTCACATCTGCAGCTGAAGTCAATGGGAGCAGTGCTTGAATACATAAAGTTCTATGGAGTCTTGTGGCACTTTTAAAGACTAACAGATTTATTAATCGCATGAGCTTTCGTGGAAGAAAATCCCACTTCGTCAGACTTTGAAATAAAGTTCTATGTAATTCTAGTCTGTAAAATTACTCTAAAACCAAATCCTACCCAAAATTATTGAATATTTTTTACCTTAAACTCTCTGTGACTTCTCTGTAAAATGGGGATAATACTATCCCTTTGTCTTACAGGGAGGGTACTGTGACAATAAATTAATATTTGTGAAGCATTCAGATTCTATAATAATGAGCATCACAGAGAAGCCTATGAAGTTATTAATAATTCTATGTTCAGATCAGGGTTTGAATAGTAAGGCCTGGGGCCACACACTGAATGATGAGAAGAAAACGAAATATTGACCAGCTTACTTACTGAGTAATCAAGCTGCACTGAGTGAGGCCGGAGTCCTTGGGGGGAAAATTGTATGTGATCTTGCAAATTAAAGACTATATGTTAGTGGGCTGAATTGAGGTGGTGTGGGCAAGCTTAATTTTGGTATTTCCTAACTTCTGAGTACTTGATTTTGCAACCTAAATAATGATCTTTTAAATTAGTGTTTTTATATAGTATTGAAATAACCTTCTCTTGGTATTTTAAAGTTTATCATTTTCTTAGATAAAGTGAAACCAGTACTGAGCAAACTAATGCAATTTGGGTTTTTTATACAAAATTTAGAGGTTTGATTATAAGTTATAAGGAGTCAAAGATCTAAATAAAGGCAGAAGGACCAGTTCTGCCCACACGTTTAGGGGACGCAAGGTGGGTGAGGTTATATCTTTTATTGGATCAATTTCTGTTGATGTAAGAGCTCTTCTTCAGGTCTGGGAAAGACGTTTATGTGGGTATGATACATATTGGTATTGTTATGAATTACAAATAGTATATTTGCATAGTTATAAATTTTTGTTGGGGTTATTTCATATGTACATAAATTGCAATGCAAATTGCAAATAATGTAGCCGATAGTAAATTTGAATCTTCTGCAGACCAAGCATAAGTCACATAAAATAAAAATCAAGAATGGTTTAAAAATTACATGTCCATTTTAAAATGTTAAGATTTGTTTGTTTACAAATAGGGAACAAAGGAGGGATTTTGCAGATCAATTAATTACTTTTTGTGTATTATTCATTCAACTTTGATGCTGCACTGAAAGATTCAGCTACAAGAATTGCCAGTTTTATTTTTATTTTAAAATGGTTGGCTTTTTTTTTTGCTCCTCCATCATGATTCTTTCAAGATTGTGTGTTTGAATTCAAATCGTTACATAGAGGGAGAAAAATTGCAGTCAGCAATTCTTATTAGAATGTCAAGTGTAAGGAAGAGAAAGAGAGTGTTACTTTAAGGTAATATATACTGTATCACCAGTAATATATACATATCTGTAATATAAATAGAATGGAGTAAAATAGAATATAATACAACATGCAGAAATAATACGGCCTAGTTTTTAATGTCTCCAAAGAATGGCAGTGCCACACTGCACGTGCATATCTGGCAGTTAGATATCTAGCTCCAGTGATTTCCTCTTACAGTTAACTACACCCAAAACTGGTTTCACTTATTATTTTTATGGTACAAAAAAAGAAGGATGGTTCCAAAATCATGCTGTATATGTTTATACAATGCAATACTAAAGCTGACCATAAGCATTACTGCCCATAGTTTGTCAATATATGTATGTCAGGAGAAGACCTAAGGACTTGAGGGTCTCCAGTATGTATAATTAGCATGCATAGTAATATCTAATTAGAAAGAGTGGGTCAGATTTTTCTCTAGTTTATCAGTAATGTCATGGAGTCACACCATTGTAAATGTGATGTGAGGGGAAAGTCCTTCAGTTGTACATGCCTTTTTATATTTATAAAATATTTACGCTTCTAAGGAAATGGTGAGTTGTCCCCACAAATCCATACTATACTTGCAGAAGAAATATACAGTTCTGTGGAAAGTTTCATCTTAAATAATTCTCAAGTATCAGCATTTACACTTCCCTTGCATTTTGGATATTGGAAGGTGTCACTTTACCTTGGACCTTGTTGTTCTTTTTACAGATCATGTAAATGGGCACTGTACAAGCCCAACCTCCCAGACTTGCAGCTCTGGAAAACGGCTCTCCAGCGCAGATGTTATGAAATCAAACCGCCGAGGGCCTGGGAGACCACCATTTAGAAAAGCACAGTCTGCGGCTTGCATGGAGATTTCTCTGCCAGTCACAACAGAAGGTGGGTGCCAATGAGCATTTTCATTAGGTATGTGTTAGTTTCACTTTTTTCCAGAAGATGTGAAAGCAAACTAGTTACACACTATTTAGCATGATCCATGTCTTAGTCACTTCTCTAATCACTTCTCTAAACTGCTGTCTTCATTTGATTGTTTAGAATTAGAATGATCCCTGTGTTTTAGTGTTGTTACTAACCAGCCAGCCTGCTACTGACTTTTGTGCTACCTAGAGATGCGATATACCAAACTTCCTGAAACTCTCACAGTTCCCCTATCTTTTTTTTGAGCCTGGAAGCTTTGCTCCAGAAAACTGATTGTTCATCTGAATTTATGTATAGTCATTCTGATGCCAGGGACATTAAAAGCTTAAAATACTTTGATCCCTATTTAATCATCAGTAATAGGTTGAAAAATAAGAAATATATTTATAAAACTGAGATTTTAACTTTTGCTCAAGCGTTATATTATTCCTTGGTATTAAATGTAATTATTTAATTATACATAAATTGAATTCTGCAATCCCATGGCTATGGAATCTAACCCTTGCTGGAGAATTGTGGTCCATAATCAAAGCTTTCTTTAAAATAATTTATGTTTTGAGCTCATATGTTTGTGAATACAGCCTCCAAATCTTGATCTAAGGGCTAATCTATACTTGCTGCACTTTTCGGCGGCAGTCAATGGGAAATACGCAAGGTACGTAAAATATCTTGCATATCTCCTGCTGACTTCCTAACTACCACTTAAACATTGCACTAAGCTGACTGGAAATGGCATCCGGTCGGCATAATGCTACTCCAGTTACAGAGCTGGAGTTACAGCTTCGGTTCTGTGTTTGATTAAGCGTGCCTTAAGAGACCGCTCAAACGAACACGGAAGAGCGCAATGACAGTGGTGAATCTGCCGCCGTCAGTATAGACATAGCCGTACAAGCCTTGTCTAACTGGCTGTGCAGACACATTCAAACCATATTTCTCAGGGGTATAACCTGTCCTATTCATGTTGAAGTGTTAAATGCAAAATTTAAAATATGACCATTTAAATGGCAGCATTAACTATTTCAGTGCCAATCGTTTTAACAGAAGCATCAAGTTAATGTGCGTTTCCCATTTTCTCAAAATGTCTCCCATGCCACCCTAGATGCTGTCACTCACAGTTGTCCCTCACCCACCGTGCCTTCTTCACCCACAACTTCCCTTCCACCCACTACCCCTTCTACAGCACAATAATGTGTTACCTGTACAAAATGCTTTGGCAGTCAGCCACTGAAAAAAATGTAATATCAAAATAAACAGTACAGGAATGGCACTACTGCTTGTAGTATTAATTTTAATATTTAACTCATTTAAACTTAATTTTTAACATAAATGAGGCTGCCACAGAATTTCCAATCTGCCTAAGTTACAGCAACTTCCCAGAACTTCCCTGTTGGCCATAGCACTCCCTGGAGTCTCCATAGTGCTGCAGCCCCACCTGGGACATTGCCTCCATGTCATGGCTTGCCAGGAGCTCAGTGGAAGCTGGTGTTTTGCTTGTGTTCAACAATGCCTGCACCAAGGTAATTCTTTCAGAGCCTCTTTATGCAGCCTCAGTCCTTTTACACATTGCAAGGGGAACAGAGCACGAGTGATAGTCTCACCCATTCTGTGCTGATGCACCTTTTACATACGAACTGTAGAAAATACCTTTGTTTCCAGATTTAAAAAGATCCTTCTGTATACAGGAAATTGATAGGACATCAGAACCCTCTTCATTAGTGAGTAGTTCTGATAGCGAGATCATCTGAGTTCATTAATCAGAATGTGATAGAGCATGGGAGTTTGAGATCATATTACAAAAAGACAGAAGACCTGCTGAAGCTGACCGTATGGAAAAGAATTCATAAAGCACGTGTTATCCCAAGATGGTGATCTAGTAGGGATTAGAGTCCAAGTCCCAAACTCATGGCTAGTGGAGGCAAGTTGGTGGATGTAGCCCACTGTACAAAGAAAGCACGCTGCATTGTTCTCAAGGAACTCCAACCAGCTGACTTAAGGGGCAACAATGATCACTTCCGAAGGAACTACATTTAGAAAAAAAAACGTGATGTGATGTGGGGTCATTGAAGGGGGCAACTCCGAAGTCCTGGTCTCCAGAAAATATGAAATCACATTACAGTCTCTCCACGACATAGCAAAAGTGTGATCTTCCAGTCTTCTGTCAAAGGAAATAACTCTGTTCAAAGATTATGCCTTCTATAAGCTCAAATGTAAATACAGACTAATAGATAGCTCAGGAGTGAGTATTGTACCGCCATAGACTGATGAAGTCACTGTAAACTGCTTATGAATAACAGCAGACTTCACGTGAATTAACCTGGGTGTTGTCTCCAGGTTAGTTATTGCTAAAAATATTAATAATTAATATATATCACTTTTCATCTGTAGATCTCAAAGCACTTTACAGAGATGGTAAGTATCATTTTTCCTTCGAGTGATTGCTCATGTCACCTCCAATTAGGTGTGCGTGCACTCTGCACACGGCCGCCAGAAGATTTTTCTCTAGCAACCCAGAGGGTCAGCTACAGAGCTTCCTGGAGTCACACATCTATAGTGCTCCTTATAAGGGCTCGCCGATCCTCCCCTCGCCAGTTCCTTCTTACCGCATGTGACAGCTAGTTGGAATATGCTCTCTTGATCTCAAGAGGCCCTCCTAGCAACTCCATTTTAGTTTTACAGTTGTTAATACTGTTGGTTGGTTAGTTAGTAAATTAGTTCTAGTTAGTTAATTAGTTTTAGTTAAAGGTAGTTACTGTTAGTGAGATACGGAGGATCGCAGTCAGGTCTAGGGACTGGGGTATGCCTCGGTCCCCAGGCTTCAAGCCTTGCGTGGTGTGTAAGAAGCCTATGCGAAAAAGTGATCCTCACTATATGTGTCTAAAGTGCCTGGGAGAAGCCTATCTGAAAGACAAGTGTAAGATCCCACCCACGGACTCAGAAAGACAGGTCTCAAAGGCTGAAGTTCCTCCTCATGGAGGCAGCACTCAGACCTTCGCCAAACTCTTCGGAGCTGGCTATGAGAACGCCAAGAGACTCAGCGCCAAAGAAAAACTCTAAGGGTTCTCAGAACTATAAATCACTGGTACCGAAGACCACTGGGCACTGATCCCACTCTCCAGTGCCAAAGAAGCACAGAGTATATAGAAGACGGTCACCAACCCCCAAAAAGGGCAATAGGGGTGTGGAGGTAGTGAGACCCGTGCAGGGCCACATTATTACCATCCCGAGGCTGCCTCTGCCGTCGACTCAGGCCCTACGAAGAGGCACATTGAGTCCGGCTCTGGATGCCTCCCCTCTTGGGGATGCCAAAAGGAGGTGGCAATCATTCAGTTCCCCTCCACACCCGAAACTTTCAAGGCAGTCAAGGACCTCATTGAAAGTATGGCACTGCAGCAACCCCCCACGACCACTCCATCAGTAGCACTGCACAGACTGGCCCAATCAAGGGGTAAACCCACTCCGCTGCCACATTACCCGTCACATTGGCACCAGTCACAAACACCGAAGTACCCAGCACTGCCTTGGTCACCAAGAAGCTGCTTATCATCGGAGTCAGAGATTGAATCCATCGCCTCCTGAAGGAGCCGCTCCCGCTCGGTCTCGTGGCACGGGAGACAGCATAGCTCCCAGCCTGTCCCGGTACCATGGATGACTCAACTGGCCCTTTTGGACACCCTGGGCCTTCCAAGGACCTCAATCCATCCACTCCTTCGCAGTGGCCTCGGGGAGCAGAGTGTCTCGCGTGAGATGAGAGACACTGTCGAGACCTGATGCAGAAACTGACTGGGCCCCTACCCCAGTCCAAGACCCGGCACGAAGAACCACCTGCATCGGCACCGAAGCTGAGCCCGCTGGTGTCATAGAACAGGATCCCACCCACACGGCACTGTCAGAGATCCCGGAGGCCAACGCTGGGCATCCCACTTCTTTGATAGAGTTCTCTTCCTCATCACAGATGAAGTGGTCATGGGAACTATCCTGGCACCACTGTCGGAAGACAGCAGGGCTTACCAGGACCTCCTTAAGACGGTAGGCCGGGGTCTGGGGATCAAAATGCCAGAGATCAATGAGGAATCCTTGGACCTGATGGCAGATATATTATCCCCCTTGGGACTTTCTAAGTCACCCTACCCCTATCTATAAAAACTATAGATAAGGCTGTGAAAGCAATCTGGCATACCCTATCTTCGGCACCGCCTATGGCTAAAAGGGTAGAGTGAAAGTACTTCATTCCCCCAAAGTGCTACGAGTACCTTTACATGCACCCCTCTTTAGGGTCGCTGGTCTTGGCAGCTGCCAATGACAGGGAAAGGCAGGGAGCTCAAGGACTGACGCTGGAGGCCAAAAGGATGGACCTTTTTGGTAGAACGGTAAATTCTACCGGTGATGGCCAACCAACAAGCTGTCTTGAGCTGGCACACCTACAATATATGGGGCTCCGTGGAAAAGTTCTCTGGCTCGCTTCCACCTGATTATAAAAAGGAGTTGACTGCCCTAGTCCACAAAGGCAAGAGGGTGGCAAAGGGCCTCCCTACTAGGTGCCCTGGATGCTGCCAATGCACAAGGGCCTCGGGGGTCACTATGTGGCGTAGCTCATGGTTACAGGCATCGGTCCTACGAGGTTCAAGAACCAATTCAAGACCTGCCTTTTGAAGGACAGTCTTTTTCTGAACAAACAGACTCAAAATCACACAACTTATAGGACTCCAGAGCTACACTTAAATCACTGGGAATGCATACACCGGCCACTCAGAGGTGACACTTCAAACCCCAACCCTCATCTTGGTCATATCAATATCATCAGAGGCAGGACTTGGAGTGCAGACGCAGGAACAGCAATTCAAATAATAGTAATAGCAGGTGTTGGCTGTACCCTTCGTCCAACAAAAATGATGGCCCTTCCAAACAATCACAGGGCCTGAAACAAAACTTTTGAATCTGTCTTGGACTCTCTCCAATGGTGGACGAATCAAGAGGTGATCTGTGCTGGGGTGCCATTCTCAAGCACACCACCATCTATAACCCTAGTAACGGATGCTTTGGATCTGGGCTCGGAAGCACACCTTGGCCATCTAAAGACCCAAGGCCACTGGTCACAGAAAGACCTCTTTGCACATATCAACGTCAGAAAATTACAAGCAGTCAGGTTAGCGTGCCGGACTTTCAAGGATCATATGGTGGGTCGGCATGTGGCGGTGAAGACAGACAATATCACCACAATGTTTTATATAAACAGACAAGGAGGGGCTCGTTCTCGCCCTCTGTGCAGAGAAGCACTAGCCCTTTGGCATTTCTGTATTCCCCTGGGGATTCACCTGGAGGCATCATACCTCCCCGGAACACAGAGTGCCCTAGCAGACTCTCTCAGCCAGGTCATTCTACCTCACGGGTGGACTCTCCGCCAGGACGTGGTACTTACTGTTTTCCAGCAGTGGAGAATTCCCTGACTGGGCCTGTTTGCCATGAGAGACAATGCAAAGTGCAAAAGGTTCTGCTCCTTCCAAGGGCTGAGCGAGGGCTCGCTAGCGGATGCCTCCCACACCACTTGGGATGACCATCTCCTATACGTGTTTCCCACCGATTCTGCTGGTCCACAAGGTCCTGTCAAGAGTAAAGAAAGACAGGTTGTCGATGATCTTAATTGCTCCAGTGTGGCCCTGCCAACATTGGTTTTCCACCCTACTGGATCTCCTTGTGGCACCTCTGCTCACCCTACCTCTACACCCAGACCTTCTTAACCACCCGGACCTTCAGTCCCTCCCTTTAACAGCATGGAAACTCCATGATTAAATCAATGGGAACTGCAATGCTCCCAACAGGTCAGAAAGATATTGTTGGAAAGCAGAAAATCCTCTACGAGATCCATCTACCTAGCTAAGGGGAAGCACTTCTCAATTTGGTGCCATCATAAGCTTGTTTCACCTACCTGCACGGACACCCCCTTCATCCTGGACTACTTACTGAACCTTAAGCATGAAGGATTGACCATAAGGTGCGCCTGGCTGCAATCTCAGAATTCCATAACTTCATAGAAGGCTGTTCTGTTTTCTCAAGCTCGATGGTTAACTGTTTCCTCAAGAGCCTGAACAGGCAATTCCAACAAACCATAAAACTTGTGCCTCAGTGGGACCTCAACTTGGTGCTCTCGGCTCTAATAAAACCCCCTTTCGAGCCACTGGCCACTTGCTCAGACTTGTACCTCTCATAGAAAGTGGCCTTCTTTGTAGTGATCACCTCGGCTAGAAGAGTTTCCAAACTAAGAGCTTTTACCTCACAACCACCATACACCCTGTTTAATAAAGACAAGGTACCTCTCTGGCCGCACCCAGCTTTTTTACCAAAAGTAGTTTCTTCCTTCCATGTGAATCAGGATATTTTCTTACTGGTTTTCTATCTGAAACCCCACACCTCCAACCGCGAGCGCATTTTACATTCCCTGGATGTTAGAAGGGCTCTGGCCTTCTATACTGATAGAACAAGATCATTCAGGAAGTCTACACAGTTATTTGTGGCAGTAGCTAACAGAA
Organism: Pelusios castaneus; assembly: GCA_007922175.1. Lineage (NCBI taxonomy): Eukaryota > Metazoa > Chordata > Testudines > Pelomedusidae > Pelusios > Pelusios castaneus. The sequence goes on along the minus strand of ML685952.1, from coordinate 2,247,084 downwards.
TGAGAGGCCTTCCAATATCATCACAAACGATATCTTCCTGGATTACATCCTGCATCATTGAACATCATTGAACAAGCCAGTTCCGGAGGTCACTGCACACTCAGCTAGAGCTCACGCCACCTCAGTGGTGTTTGCGGCAAGAGTCCTTATACAGGACATCTGCAGGGCAGCTACATGGTTGTCCATCCACATGTTTGCAGTCCAGTATGCGATCACCCAACACGCGGTGGAAGATGCTGCAGTCGGTAGAGCGGTCCTGAAGACGGTGTCCCAAGGATATCCGATCCCACCATCGGTAAGTGCTTGGGAATCACCTAATTGGAGTCGACGTGAGCAATCACTCAAAGGAGAAAAGATGTTTATTTACCTTCCATAACAGTTGTTCTTCAAGATGTGTTGCTCACATCCATTCCAACCCCACCGACCTGCCCCTCTGTTGGATTCTTGGCAAAAAGGAACTGGCAAGGGGAGGGTTGGCGAGCCCTTATAAGGAGCGCTGTAGACGCACGACTCCAGGGGGATCTGTATCAGACCCTCTGGATTGCTAGAGAAAAATCTCCCAGCATCCATGCGCACAGCGCATGCACACCTAATTGGAGTGGATATGAGCAACACATCTCGAAGAACAACTGTTATGGAAGGTAAGTAACCATCTTTTTCATATTATAATAGGGATCTATTTTAACATACAATTTTAAAGCTTTCCAAAGGTAATGATTTGTCAGTGAAAGGGTAGTCTAGCTTTCCCTGATGTCAACAAAAGAATACTTAAAGGTATCAGTGATGTCAGGGAAATGGTTCTGTAGATCTCACTAATGTCAGTGCAAGTACATTAACAGTCTTTTCTCTATCACAGTTAACAACAGACTAGTTGGTCAGGTTACATTATATTAATATGAAATGTATGTTTATATATACATACACACATACAAGTTGTTGTTCTGAATACATATAGACTAAACAAGAACAGCTTTTTTGTACTTTATACTCTCATGTTAATAATAAGGTGGAATCCCTTTAAAAGAATCCTTATTTTGAAACAGACCTAGGATGTTATTTTTATGCAGCTAGGTTAGCTACTGTGTTAGCTCTTTTGAGTTTCAGTTTAGTAATTGATCTGCATCAAATGACTGGTATGTAAGTACTCTTCCACAGACATCGTTTTGGCATACTTTTTGATTCATCTCCATAGTATTTTATTTTAAATACTGTTAACAAAAGTGATGTGACCCCTGCAAGGTTCTTGGCTTCCAAAAAAAATAGACTTTATGAAAGACAATGCTGAGAATACATTTTTCGTCTGGACAAGCTTATTTTTTTTCAACCATTGATCAAAATAGAGACTCCTTGGCTATGTCTACACTGGCAATTTAAGTCGACTTAGTCTTTCATTAAGTCAACTTAAGAAATTCCTTAAGTCGACTTTATAACTACCACTCATTAGGTCGACTTAAGCCTCCTTAGGTCGACCTAACCCTTCCTTAGGTCGACCTAAGCCCAGTGTGGATGCATAAGTCCACTTTGTTAAGTCGACCTAAGGGCAGTTAGGTCGACTTAACGAAGTGGACTAAGTCAATGTAAAGTGTTGCCACTTGTTAAGTCAACTTTAATAAGGTTGATTTTAAGTCAACTTAAAGTTGACCTTATTAAGTCAACTCAACAAAGTCAACCTACCTTTTCTAGTGTAGACACAGCCCTTTTGACCAAGCTGTTAGGAAACTTTTCTAAGCTTTTCACAACTGGATGTCAGTCTTTCCACCCACTATTTAGGAATTTATGCCCTAATAAACAGCACACGTAATTTGGAAGAACTGACTTCCTGTGCTCTAAAGTGGTGAGTTCATTTCAATAAAATATAGACTTTATTCACTCAGTTCTCCTCAGAAAGAGAGGCGAGGCCAGATTCACGAAGAAACTTGGGGACTGCGATAGTGAGCATTTTCATGCTAAACATAGGCATCTACAAAATCACTGAGATTTGCAAAGCCTGTGTTAGGCTCCTCGGCTTCCTATACAGTGAGTGGGGAGAGATGGGCACCTTAGAATAGAATTCACAAAAGCCAGAATACTAGGCAGCTCCCTCCCCAAAATAGCCATTAAGATGTGCCAAGCTGAGAGGTGTGTGCCAAGCCCTGCCCCTCGCTCGGAGAATTAACTCCAGGCTGCTGTGAATTGCCTCCCTCTGTTTAGGATTCTCAGCCACACACCCTCTTTTTGACTTAGATGCCTATGGTGTTCTTGCAAGGAGCTGGGGGAAAGAAAAAGGGGATTTCCCTCATACTTTCTAGCCCAGTGCTAAAGGTACTCACCTGAAAGGGAGAAGGGATTTGAAGGGGGACCTGCCACCTCTGAGAGGACTGCTCTAATCACTGTGCTGTGGGATATTGTAAACTAGAGCTCCCTCAGTCGCTTCTAGTAAAGCTGTTCCAGTTTGGATTAACTAATGAAAGAGTCACAGAGAGAGAGAGAGAGAGAGAGAGAGAGCGCATGGCTCACTTGCTGGTTGATTCTCTGTATTTTAAAGTCTTTAAACCATGATTTGAGGACTTTAATAACTCGTAGGTTAGAGGATCATTGCAGGAGTAGCTGGGTGAGGTTCTGAGGCCTCCATTGTGCGGGAGGTCAGACTAGATGATCATATTGGTCCCTTCTGACCTTAGAGTCTGAGTCTATGTACAGGAATGATTCTGTAGCCTGGTGATTAGAGCACTCTCGTAGGAGATAGGAGACCCAAGGTCCAGTCCCCCTACTCCAATGACTTTTTTAAATTACTTTTTCCAGTGGAACAGCTTCAACAGGAGAGACTGAGGGAGACCCACATGGGACTACCCTATAGCCCAATAGTTAGTGCACGCCCCTGAGCATAGCAGGTCCATGTTCAAAATGTACACCTCAGGCGGAGGAGGGGGAACTTAATCTGGGGATCTCTGACCTCCCAGGTGAGTACCCTAACCAATGGGCTAAAAGTTTTCAGCGAGAGCCTCCTCTAAGACAGTCTCTCTTTGTCATTTTGTGTAAGCTTGCCTCTAGGTGCCGTATCTGGTAGATGAGCTTGCCTACCAGATCAGGCCCTGCAGCTGAGTTAAGCTGAAAAGTGCCTATCTTCCCCGATGCATGAATCACAGGTGGACATAGGCATCCAGCTTTTAGCATGGGGTCTACAGTGCACATGCCCAGAGGCAGAAACACAGGGAACTTTTACTTCAAAAATGTAGACACCGAGTGAGTTTCAGTGCATACAGAGGACAGCAGCAGCTGAGCAATGATTTTGTGAATTCCAGTGGGACCTGATTCTTGGGATTTAGATGCTTAAAGTAGACGTTAGGCACCTAAATCCTTTTGTGAATCAAGCCTATAGTGTTTCCAAGGTAGAATAGAGTCATTTGATAAAACTTTATTTATTCCTGTGTCAGCCGTACAGATGACTATCTAAATGCTTTAAAGCAATTTTCCTAAGTAATAAACATACTACTGTGGTAAAGTTGAGTGGTTCTTACTTTTGGAAAATGTCACGTCTTTCGGGAAAGCCCTACTGCACTAATAGTATCTGGTGGTGTTTTAATTTCCCCTTCCAGTGCTTGCAGTTTTCCTGTATGCTCATTGATTTGATGAAAAAGATAACCAAGTTCCGTGACTAACTACATGAAATATGTTAAAACAATAAATCAATCAGTTCTGCCCACACTGCGTTACAATAATAACCTGACCTTTTAACACAATGAAAAAATAGTCTGTATATTTCCAGCAGTTTCTTTGATGTTTTTCATGTGAACTTTAGGTAGGTTCCCCCCCGCCCCCCCCCCCCAGCTATCACTGTACAGCTATTTTGCTGACCCTGGCCTCTTTCATAGAATCTTAGGGCTGGAAGGGACCTCATGAGGTCATCTAGTCCAACCCCCTGCTAAAAGCAGGACCACTCCCACTAAATCATCCCAGCCAGAGTTTTGTCTAACCGGACCTTAAATATCTCCAAAGATGGAGATTCCACCACCTCCCTAGGTAACCCATTCCAATGCTTCACCACCCTCCTAGTGAGAAAGTTTTTCCTAATATCCAACCTTGACCTCCCCAGCTGTAACTTGAAACCATTGCTCCTTGTTCTGTCCTCTGTTACTACTGAGAACTGCCTAGCTCCCTCCTCTTTGGAGCAACCCTTCAAGTAGTTTATTTAATAGGAATCAGCATAGGCTAAGGGATTTCTTGTCTAGAAAAAGACTGTTGATGAACCTCCCTGTTAGGTAGACAGGATTGTGAAAGAGGAAGTAGAATTATCCTTTCTTATTCTCCTCTAGGTGTTTCAAGCTCTTCAGCTTTATGAAGCATTGCAGGGTTTTACAGTGTCTAAAAAAACCCCCACAACTCAAAACTAAAATACCTTGCAGAGGGACCACGACATGATCTTTAGTGTTATGTCACTCAAATCTCTCTCCCCCACCTTCTTGTCATTCAAAAAAGAGCTGGTTTGAAAGCTTTAAAATAAAACTCTTTTCAGCTGTAAGTAGAAGTTTTTTAAAGCTTTTTTTTGCTCTTGAATATAGTCAAAAGGGGTTACTGTTGAAAATATTATGTATGGTTGTTATTTCGGTTTCAGAGGCTATTCATCCAGAAGAATAATTTATACATATGATAGTTTTGTCCTGATGATACTTCTTGTCAGTACTGGTTACTGGACATCTGATAGTGTTTCTGATACGCCCGTCATGACATTTAAATTTCTCAGTTAAAACGTGACGATTTTTCCAATGTGGCTTTTGGATTATCAGTTTTCATAAATGTGTTGTTTTCATGGTTGCTAGCTTTTGAACCTTTGATATCTGATTCTAACAAGATATGTTCAGGGAGAATCTTACAGGCTGTTAATAATCTATTATTAATTCTAAATACTCCTTTTCTCAGACACTTTTGATAACCTGCTTCTTGATCATATTAGTTAAACTCTTATTTATTTGCACTGTATAATATATTGGAAACTATTGATATAGTAAAACCAAATTCCACTACTGCATTTTCTTTTCTAATTCAGTCCTTAGGACTGTTACTGGATTTAAAAATCACGTGTCTTAAATAAAACCAAACCTCCTTACCCATGTCATAAATGACACCGAGGCTTATTGAAAATTACAGAATTTTTAATACCTAATGCTCATTTCACGGCTTATGCTGTTTTGTGTCATTTTTGCACTTATGAATACAGATACTTTGATTTCTCTTGACTGCTCATTAAAATAGACTAGTCAGTTTTAAGCATTATCTAGGATGAAAACAGCAAAAGAGATTTGTTGATTTTTAAACATTGGTTTTGAAATTATACAAGCATCAGAAAACATTGCTCTTGGTCTAATTTTTATTAAAAGCTTATTTTTATAAAATCTAAATTTGAATCCACATTTAACCTATGAGTGTGTTTTTTAAGGACCAACAGCTGTAAGGAAATACCAAGGCACAGATTGTCCATTCTCCCCCTGAAAACCAGCAAAATGAGACACTTTGCAAGAGTCTCTAGCACTGCTCCACCTCTGAGCTCCAGCCATTTCCACACTTTGACTTTAGCAGCTTCTAGAGTCCTCGCCAAAAATAGTCAATACTGGTTGGGATTGCATTAGCTTTTTCACATGTCTTCTGTGGAGGTGATGTGCATCCCCACTTGGCCTGCCTGAGTCCTCCCCTTGCACAGACCCCAGATGGCCCAGAGGATCCTTCACAGAGTCTGGGGGAGCACCCCAGCCCCAAGGCTATGTGGAGGAGGGGATATCTGAGCAGGAATATTGGTCTCCATGGGGATGAGTTGGCTCGAGTATGTTCTGTTTCTAGATGTGACAAACAATAAGCACTAAAATATTTTTTAATTTAGATTAAGGAAAATATTTACATTAAAGAACAAAGATGAAGTTGCCATGGGAGAGCACTCTCTGTGTCGTCTCATACTACACCAGCAGAATTCTGAGAGTGCCTTTGTGTGGACATTAGTCAATAATTACTGTCTTTGAACCTTCATGACTTTCTGATCACACAGCAACTTCTTCTTCTCTGAAAGGTTTGTCTGGAGAGGCCTGTTAGCTAATGATGTGGCGCTGCCCCTAGAACCCGCATTTGCTGCTCTTGAGGTTTTTCATCGTCTGACTGCAGGGCTGTTAACTCTGTCAGCACAGAAGTAGTGTCAGACGCATTTAGGATGTCTTCGAGAAATGGCCTGCCTCCTTGGTTTTGTGTAGCTTGTCTTCTCTTCCTCTTGATGTTCCTTTGTTATGATAACACCATGGGGCAGAAGGTAGACCTGTTACTTGGGCAGGCGTCAGCCACTTTGTGTTTGAAACATTTTCCCCCAGTTACAGTAGAGTACCTGGCATTCTTGTTGTGGTATTTCTTCTCTTCTAGTTTTTACTACTTCAGAGTTGCATGTCTTTGGCTGAAAAGGCTTGTTAGATGCTTGTACTAAGATTTTTGCCTTTCTACCTGTAACTTTCTGAACAGATGATTGGAATAAGGCATTGTGCAGTACGTTTACTTCTCTAAAGTAGAGCTTGCTTGAAGCAGCCTCTGCTCCTGTGTTATTTGTGATACCCTTTTTAATTGTACATTAAGGGCTTAGCATGATAGACTTGAACTGGCACATCAATGAGAGTTGCCAGAATGAGCCGTTTATGAATTGTGTAATTAACTCTTCTGGAACCTACAGGCAGGTCCAATGGATTTTCTTCTTTATAAGCCCAATAAAAAGTCTTTTAAGCATAAAAACTTATTTTGCCCATCGATCTAGAATTAGTTACATTTTTGTAAGTTTGAGTTAGTTTGTGTGTCTTGTCTGAGCTTGTCAGATTTTCTTTTGGAAATGGATAGGATTTGAATCAGATATGCACCAAACTCCTCCTGCCTGTCTTCCTTTCATTCGTTATAGGCACTCTGACCACCCTAAGACACGGCTGACATCCTCTGTATTTTACATATAACAAATATTTTGAAATACCATAATTTCCTGCAGGTGCCTTGGTTTCTGTTATATGGCTTCCAAAAGGTTAGGATCTGTCTCCATCTTGACCAGTTTCTGCCCATATGCGTATTTGTGAAACCGCTGGCAATCGCAAAAATGTTGGTATTTCTTTTTCAATCTGAGCTTAATTCTGTTCTGTTATAAAACCACATGACAATGGGCAATCTCCACGAAACTGGAGTCTCCAATCTGTGGGAGTCTACATCATCTGAGGTATTAGGCACTCAATTAATGTACAAATATTGCAGTACCGGTCTTGCCAGATACTGAATGGGACCTGATCCAGCAGGCAGCCTCTGAGAACACTACTTCACAGGTGAGAAAGGCCCTCCTCTCCGTCTTACATCGGTCTGTGGCCTGTTCTGGAGATTAGGTGGGTATCTCGACAGCTGGGGGAGGCAGCAGTGCGTTTCTCCAGAATCAAAGACTTAAGGGTTGAGCAAGTTTAGGCCTCTACAGAGCTAGGCAGCAGCTTCGCGGGAGTTTTGTGGATCACATTGGTGTCTAAAACTGGAATTTAAGTGCCTAAATCTGGGGGTTAGGCGGTGAAGTACTTCTGTAGATTTCTACCCGTCTCTGACTGCTGCTAGCTCATTCCTAGCAGAAGTGACTTATCCCTGGGTGTCAGATAAATACTTCTGAAGAATGGAATTTTGTACCTTTGGGAACAGAGCAGTTGAGAGCGATTTTGTTGTTTTCCTTGGTCTGGAAATAGTTTCTCAATGTGGTTCTTCTAGTTAGATATAAAAATTATCTTGTTAGCCACTTAAAAAGCTGATGTACAGATCACATTTTCCTTACTTTTAAATTGAGTGAAAAAAGGAAATTTACTATCCCACAAAACAAACAAGGAGTCCTGTGGCACTTTTAAAGGCTAACAAATGTATTTATTGCATGAGCTTTCATGGGACAAAATCCCACTTCGTCAGATGCTTGGTCTTCAAGCATCTGATGAAGTGGGATTTTCTCCCATGAAAGCTCATGTGATAAATCAATTTATTAGTCTTTAAAAGTGCCACAGGACTCCTTGTTTGTTTTGCTGAACTAGACTAACACGGCTACCCCCCTGGAACTTACTAGCCCACAGTGATCTGATTTTAATACATATTAGTATCGATTTCATTCCCAAGTTAAGATGATTTCATGAACACTCTAGGCCCAGTTGAATATAGAGATTGTTGTTTTCTGCTGTGTATTGAGGATTTTATTTTGTGGTTGCTTCACTTGTTAACAATTATACAAGGCAGAAATTGTTTTCCAATATCTGAAATAATTTTGATACATTTAAAAAGTGCAGCATACAGGCAGAGGAGCCCCAATGTCTCTACAGCAGCAGTTCTCAACCCTGTTCATGTCACAACGTGGCTGGCAGCCTGCCAAATTGTGTGAGACACAAGATGCACTCTGCTGCTGAAAAAAACCTCTGCCGCCACAATTCTTGGCAGCAACTCAGACCGCCACTGAAGGCCCCACCACCACAACTCTTGGAAGCAGCAGGAACTCCCATCACCAGAAGAAACACCGTGAGGAGGGCTGGGTTCAGGCTGGTTTCTTTTGGCCATGGTGGAAGGGCTCCTAGTGACACATTCAGCCATGTGCAGCGACACACTGATGTATCGTGACAGAGCAATTGAGAACTGCTCCGCTATAGAGTCAGTTAGTATGACTTGTGGAGCAGTAGGCACACAGCTGTGGAGAATTATTTAGAAATGCTTGCATTTTTTGTGTTAATCTTATGCAAATATAGCCATTCCAAATGTTTTTCAAATGCAAAACATTTCAAAGTTCCTATACCTAAAATAGTTTCTGTACAAACAAATATGCAGATAGGGAACCCATCTGAGTCCAAATTGAATTTTAAAATGTTTTAGATTGCATGCTTCAACAAACAAAATGAGATATTTTGATTCCCCTATAAATGAACAGAGAACTTTGTTTTCTGAAGCACCCTTAATACTCCCCATGCCCTGAAGCAGTTTTACATGGCACACTTACCACAAATCATTCCTGACATATAAATTGCATTGTATATAAGTAGAAAGTGCTTCAGGACAAGGGGATATTTTAGGACTTTGATCAGCAGTTTTGGACTCTTATATAAGCTTTAAAGAGTTTTTTATCTTTGAATTAAAGATGGGTCCAGATCTCAACAGCCCACACACTGGGAGTGTTTGAAATCCAAATTCAGCTCAAATTCATAGTAATTTGAATGTGAAAACACTTCAATTGTGTAAGCAGTGGCAAGTGATTCATATGGTAGAACGTGGGAATCTTTGCATATTAAATACCTGAGGATATCTGATGGAGAATGGAGATCATGCAGTGAAAATGTTTAGCTCTGTCTGTCTTTATATCAAGTGGTATTTTTACTTTCACAGTTCCTGGTTATTTTTAAAACAGACTGAACTAAAACCCAAGCCTGAACCTACCCACACACAGGTGATATCAAGCTAAAGATCCCAAATGTTCCTCTTTAATCTCTGTCTTCCCATCATTTCACATCAGTTTTATCTTAGCCAGTCCAACTGAAATCATCAGTTACACCAGCATTCAACTTGTGTAACCTGATGGCAAAGGCACAGATTCTCTGAACTAACTATGGAGCAGTTGGTTTATGAGTACCTGGTGACTACCTCACGACACTGGCCCTTACATGAGTAGACAGAATTGCTCTGATTTAGGATATAAGGAGATAACCAGTAAGGAGTTCACATTCTTACCAGCGCAATTGAAAATCTGAAGCAGGGAAACTGAGTCTATTCAGTAGGAGGGCACTCACTATAAATTCCCAATTAATTTTCTGGTGGTACTTGTGCTTAAAACAACTTCTGCTGCTTTCTAGTGGATTGTTTTAACATGCAATGTAGCTTTAGCGTGGCACTAGTAAAATGTGTTTAGAGATGTTTCTTTATTGAGATCTATGTGCAGCATTCTTAAATGTTTGAATACCCTGTGGTGTTAGTTCCTGTTCCTACCCTTTTGCTCCTCTGTGTTGCTGAAGCATTGCCATCAATGATTTGGTGTCTCTGTCTCTGTGATGATGAAGTAATTTTCGGGCTGTTTGTTTATATTAACTATCAGAGATTTGAGTTACAACATACAAAAATTAGTAAAACTAAGGAAAACATTTTAATATTTGTGTTGTCTCCTATGAAATCAAATGTTTGGTGCTTGGAATTTACTGAAGTCCCCATATGAGGATATTATAAACATTTTCATCTGTGTAGCTTTGCTTCCAAAATATCCTGATTTTTAAAGCAAACATTGGCTTTATTCTTTGATTGACCTTATAAGCAGATCGATGGTATACAGTAAATTCACTAATTTAAGACTACACACTGTAAAGATCTGTAAATGAACTTGAAGTATGATGTTGAGTTTGGCTTTTAAGGCTCTCTGATGGTGAATGTATACTTTACAGTACAAATGGTTTTCTTTTTCATTCTTCATATCAAATGATATTTTTGCTTTCACAATTCCTGACTGTAAAAATGAAAGATTTTATGCTTCCTTGTTAGTGTTTATTCCATTATTTTGACATAATCACCATGACACCGCCACTGAAGAGCTGATTTATAGGGGTATATTCCCCTTTCAGAGCTCTTGCAGACGTCAGTGAGAAGACAAAGGAGAATATTTCCCTTAAGGTGCATTAATCAGCAGCATACACATTTTCATTAGCATTCTTGTTTTTTACAATTGCATGGGGAAGTGGGAAACTGTAGTGTTATTTTCACTAAGCCAAAGGGAGTGGAAAACATCATTCATTTTAAGACCACTCTGTAAAGGTGGCAAGGTGGAATTTCATTTTTATAAAAACTAAAGCATGAGAAATATTCCATTTGAATTGCTTTTTTAATATTCCCAAAAAGCAAATCAAACTTTCTTTTAAAGTCACCAGCTCACTGCAGCGGGACCCGTGTCAGGCAAGAAAAACCTCTAGAACTGTAACTGCTCGGGGGCTGCTCTCGTATAAATGTCATGATGATGGTTGGCTCAATTGTTCTTGTCCTTTTGCAATGCATGCATTTTTGTGGCAGTAGGTTACATTTCCAGACGGGCAATGCTTCAGCAATTACATGGAGTCAGTACATTCTCACACGACGAGCGTCACTATGCCGCTTACACATGGACGGACAAAGGTAAGGCTTGAAAAAACTGACTTTATTTTTACCCTAACATGTTAGTTGAAGTATCCTGTATTTTTCTGTCATAGTGAAGTGGGTAACAGTGAGAGGTTCCATATTCAGGGGAAGTCAGATAAATTGTCAGAAATGTTTCTCCACAAACTAACTATTGCTAAAAACTAGACACTCATATAGCAATCAAACTAATGTTATAAACCAGAAATTGATTCATGTAGATCCACGTCTGAATAACCCAATCCATATATAGGGCTGAACTGAATTTAAACGTTGAGGAGAAAGCACAATTGTTTTTAGGAGGTCAAAGGTAGCGTGATTGGCTTACTACTTCCTTTGCTGAAGCTCAATATTTATTATTAGTTATTTATATGGCACAATTAGAGTACATGGTACCTGCCACTATGTAGTAGGTAAGCTTCAAATGAGAACAGTTGTTTGCAATCTAATGGATAAACAAATACCACATAGCAAAGGTTCACAGACAGTGGTTCATGAAGTGCATGGTTAGCAGTCTATGGAGATCTGGTTTTTTGAACAATAGTGGCTGCTCTCCCAGGCTTTCAGCTGCTTCTTTAGGTATCCAGGAAGAACCTGGAGACTATAAAATCAGCTGGCTGCAAGGAAGAAGCATAGTACCATCCATGAAGAGAAGAGAAACAGGAACCACCACCAAGGACTGGAGCTGCTAGAGACCAGCAAGAGGAGACTGCTCAAGGGAGAAGATGAAACATTTGGGGTGTATATCTATTGGCGAAAGTGATGGAGGGGACTGTTTATCAGGCAGTGAGTCCAGAACACAAAGAAATTCAGTGCCAGAAAAGCATCTCTGGGGGGAGAGGAGCACACAACAGGTACTATGTGCAGGAAGAGAAGAGGATACGGGGATGGGGTAGCAGTGGAACAGAGCAGACTGGAGGAGAGGTGAAATAAGAGACAAAAGTAAAGAGAGCTGTGCCTACATTCATTTCTTAAGGTTCTTTTCACATGTAATTAGTTACTTTAGTTGCCAAAGATCTCTTATGTGTCCACAGACGGGAGGGGTGGTGCTGCTCATGATCAGCTCTGGGAGGAGAGGAGTCCACGAATCAATCTCTGTTGAGAACTGGTTCATGCTATGAAGACATTTGAGAACCCTGGTGTACAGAGCAATATAACAGAGAGTACACACAGCACGGCCTGTAATCTTTGTTGCTGAGCTGTATTTTACATTAATATCTACTGCATCAATAGAAAAAAAGTGGGAAGGTGGGAGATAACCTTAACTGTGTCGAGGTCTGTAGAACTGCTGGCACTGTTTGACTGACGCATTCCCTCCTGTTGGCAGAGATCGAGGCTGTGGGAAATGATAAGCGAGTTCTTCCAATTTGGTGGTGCAGGTTGCTTGTTCACTCCCCCTATGTTTGGGAGACAGGTGTACTCACTACATAGGGAAGTGAAGCTGTGGGCAGAGTCTGGAAGAAGTCCTAGAAGCAGCCAGGACTGCAGAGATGGTTGGAGCTGAAGTTTTTGTTGTTTTTGGTCAAACCCAGGGAGGATTGGGAGTCCGACTCTATTCAGCCTGTGCACTTTGTTTTAGAGGAGGCTGCTCACTCAGGATGGGGTATTTTTGACATTCTGTGAAAGCTGGGGGGGGGGGGGGGAAGAGAAGCACCCTTGAACTGGAATAACATAAAGGCAGAAGTGGCGGCTGGCCCAGGCTGGCCCCGAACAGCGGCTGTGGCGGGCCTTTTGGGAACTTGTGAAGAATCCGGACAAGAACAGAAGCAGCATTTCTGGGAGCCGATGGTCCACGGGTTCATTAAACCAGGATCACCACCTGGTCTGCTGGTGAGCGTCAGCCCTTCTCTGTCTATGATGAGACTGGATGGTGACCTGACGGCCTGCAAGTCATGGCTCATTGGGAGTCCTGGGACATCTTTCTAGCTCTTTTTTCACAGAAGAGGTACAAGGTGTTACTTTTTTTTTCCCCTTTACTTAAGTGGCTACTTGTTAGAAAAACCAAACTGCCACAGCTTCGGTTCAGTTCCAGAGCACAGTTCATAGAGCAGCTCATGGGAAGAAATCTGAAAGATTCAGGGATTCAATGGTGGGAGACAAAAACAGAGGTTGGGACTGGATGGGGGACTTTTATACTCTCTTATGTGTTTAGCTTATGGGGAAAAGGAACATGTAAGAAACTAGTGTTACGTATTGCAATGTCATTTTGGGGAGACATGTGGTCTCACTGTGCCTACAGCCAAAAAGAATGATCATCAAGAATCTTCGAGGAAACTGTCAGCCTCAAGTATAGTTTGAGGGACAACGGTATATACAAAACCTTTGTTCCTCCTGGATGGACCGATGCTAGAGAGGTGAGCTCTAGTAGAGGCCAGGGGTCTAGCTTTCCCAGTTAGTAATGAATGGCCCCATAGAAATGGTAGGGAGAATGGTTGCTTGCCAGGGGGACTTACTGTGCACCCAGACTTTGGTGTAAGAAGGCTTAATATGACTGAAGTGCTTTGAAGAATTAGATTCCATATGGGTTCCCAATGACTATAGGGACTGCAGAGCCTATTCAGAGGCTGTAATTCCCCTATAAGTGAGGGCAGCTTGCTTGTTTTACCCTGCTCCATTGTAGCATGGGGAGACTGGATAAACTTTCAGTCCATCCTGGGTTCCAGGGTGTACCCAGGTGTACAAGACCATGCAGAATGAGATGTTGCAGATGACAAGTCATCTGGTCACCATGGAGGTTTTGGGAGTTGAGATGTCCAAGAGAGAGAAAACCAGGGTACATACGTAAGTCTTGGTTCTAGGGGAGGGCTGTAACAGGCTGGTAGAGTTTGCATCAGAATCATAAAAGTGTAGGACTAGAAGGTACCTAGGCAGGTCATTTAGTCCAGTCCCCGGCACTGAGGAAGGACTAAGTATTATCTTAACCCTTTCTGACAGGTTTGTCAAACTTGTTCTTAAAAACTTCCAGTGATGGAGATTTCTCAGCCTTCCTTAGTTACTTGTTTCAGTGCTTAACCATCCTTAGTGAGAAAGTTTTTCCTAATGTCTAACCTAAATCTTGACTGCTGCAATTTAAGCCCATTACTTCTTGTCCTCTCCTTGGTGGTTAAGGAGAACAATTTATCACTCTTTTTTATAACGGTATTAAGAACTTGAAGACTATTATCATGTCCCGCCTCAGTCTTTTCCAGACTAAACAAACTCAATTTTTTTTCAATCTCTTCCCATAAGTCATGTTTTCTAAAGCTTTAATTATTTTGGTTCCTCTCTTCTGGACTTTCTCCAATTTGTTCACATCTTTCCTGAAGCACGGTGTCTAGAACTGGAGACAAGACTCCATTTGAGGCTTAATCTGTGCTGAGTAAAGCAGAAGAATTACTTCTCATGTCTTGCTTACAACACCCTTGCTAATACATGGAACATCTCTCCCTGTTAGCAGTCCTTGATCCTGCTGGGAAAGGATTAGGAGAGTTCTGCTGATTCACTGAGTCAGGTGCTTTTATACTTCACCCAGATAAAAAGGAGTGGCCCTCTGGGGAAAGGGAGACTGAATTGCCAGTGTGTGAGAGACTCTCTGAGGAAGAAGCCCTAAGAACAGCACACCTGAGGAATTCTTGCTGGTGGAGTCTCTGTATTTTGAAGTCTTCAAACCATTATTTGAGGTCTGTAGTAATAGGTTAGGGTCTAACACAGGACTGGGTGGGTTAGGTTCTGTGGCCTGTGTTGTGCAGGTCAGACTAGATGATCATAATGGTCCCATATGACCTTAAAGTCTATGAACTTTATCAAATAGCAAATAAAACTGAACTCCAGAAAGGGGTAAGCTTTTTACTTTGTTTTAGAGCAGGCTGGGGAGGTCATAGAGTGCCTCTGATTCTGCCTAAGTTACATGGTTCTGTTCAGAAATCTTTGACTCCAAAGTTTGAGAGATGTGTCATGCTGAGCTTTTGAAATTCAATCTGAACATTGTATTTAATGGAAATCAGCACGACATGTTGCCAAAAGTGTCCCAAAGATTATACCTGTTAATGTCAGTTCTGCTAAAAGGCATTAGTTAATTGTACCACTCAAGAGCAAAGAACATTTATTCTTATTCAAAGGAAGGAAAAAGTCCTGTGACACATGCAAATGGCACATCACATAATTTAAAATGCTGTACACATCGCCTACACAGACTGAGCAGATGTATTTGTCCCCTCAGCATCTTTGCAGCCCGAACACCAATATGTTTGCTTTTTACATGATCTTGTCATTAATACCAGCTACAACAGGAAAAATACAAACCACCTGTGCCCGGTGAGGAAAAGGAAGTATGGAGTCCTGGGACACCTGGTGCTGCAGGGTCAGGGACACCTGTCAAGCCTTTTCACTGACCCTCTTTGGTTAACATTTGGGGTAATTCTGATGAACTGCCTCCAGCAGTTAGAATGGTGCATGGTTAGAATGGTGGATCTTATGGGGCACATTAAGCCATAGGATATGAGGTACATATATCCTCACATGTGAGCCAGGGCCGGGTCGCAGCACGAATACCTGCACTGAGATGGAATGTGAACACCCTGGCTGGGGAGTGTGTGGAAGGTGAAAACTGAACCAGGCACAAGTATCGCTTCAGTGTGATGGGAACTAAAATCCTGCAGGGCTGCAGCATTGAAGCGCTCAAGTGTGGCAAAGCTACGGCCTCATGAGTGTAGAAGCTGTGCAAACTGCAATTCCCATTTACATAGAAGCTGACCCCTCTTTGCTGAACATTGATCTGTGTAGCAATATGTTGATGTGCATCTGTCCAATAATTCCCTGGCGGATGCTGGCAACTGGCTATTTTCTGCCACTAGAATGGAGGTTCAGGGGAAAGGAAGCCACAGCAGATGGTGCCTGTGGGACAAGGATCTGTTTCATCAGCTCCTGAGACCAGGAACCATACATGTGGTATGTAGCATAGCTCTGGCTTTAGTTATGGGGGAAACTGATTGAGCAGGAAGGTTCTTATGCAGGTTAAAATCTTCACCAACACCAGGAAGCATCTACTCCCTAATTCCTTCTACTGGCTCCTGATCTTTCTCCTTTGAGAAGACATCATCCTCATCTGAAGGAGGATTAGACTTGCTTCACAAGGGCTTGCCCTTAGGAGACTTCCAGTGAACTTGGTGAGGGAGGAGTGTTTCTAAATGGCTGTCAAAGTTGCCAATGAAACCATACACTAGTCTGTAGGTCCAAGGACTAGCTGCCAGTCCAACCCCGTTGTATGGGAAGTGGGAGTTGGGTTGGGAGGAAAGTGTTAAAAGATGTTCCTTCCCTCTGCACGCTGTTTGGACTAGGCACCAGTTCACAGATGTGTGTCTCTTCCCGGACAGCAGCTGCCAAGAACGTCATGGACTAAGGTGTTGCTCTGAACCAACCAGTAGCAGTGATGGTGCTGGTGACAGAGGAAGGCAAGGGGCATGTGCAACAGGGCCATGATGCTGGCACTGAGCCCCCCTTCCATGTCCTGCAGTAAGGTACATGATTTAATTTTAAAGCCATTGGTAGTGAGAGTCCAGGAGAGATCCTTTGAGCCATGCCTGGAGCAAATTCAAGCTAGCCTAAGCAGATCTCTGTAATAAATAGGTGCTTCTAACAGGCTGATTTGTCTGGAGAACTGACACCATTGTCGCCATTGTTTGTGCACCGGGAAGAGGTTAAGACCATACACTTACCAAAATGTTCACCGAGTCTGGGATGGCCACGTACACCAACGTGTTTGCATTTGATTTTCAGGTACGTCTGTCTAAGCTCTAGCTCAGCCAGTTCGTGTCTCCTTAATTCTTTTTACCTTATTGATACAGAAAACCGGGAAAACACCTTCAGCCGTTCTCGAAGTTCCAGCGTCTCCAGCATTGACAAGGAGTCTAAGGAAGCGATTACAGCTTTGTACTTTATGGAGACCTTTGCACGGAAGAATGACTCTATTCTCTCCCCCTGTCTGTGGGTTGGGACAGGCCTTGGCATGGTCTTAATCATCTCCCTTAATCTGCCTGCTACTGAGGAATTAAGGCAGACAGAACCTGTCATGGTGTCTCCAAGTGGTAAGAGTTTCTGTCTGCGTTTCTGTTCTTCGTCTGGCTCAGCAGCGGGAAAGGGTATAAATATCTGATTTAATCTGGTTTCTCTGACAAATCACTCATGTAGTGAATATTAATCCACAATGGTTCAGTACACTGAGCACACAGAGACACTCACAGCAATGAAGATGAGATCTTGCATAGGGCTACGCACATTCCTTGAAAGGACCTAGAAAGAGGAGACTTTTTCAGATTGGAAAAATAGAAAGTTTCCTCCTGGGATGGTGTATTTGGGATTCCCTTGAATTTGTCACGAATTGATGGATCACATGTAACAGAAGTGTGCCTAAATATCTTTAGCTTTATTAATATACTTAGAACAAATAGCTATTTTCATATTTACAGGTCTTCATAAATGTTAATTATTCCTTCCCTGTGACACAAAGAACTGCTTCCACTTTTGCAGATGGGGCACCCAGCACAGAAGATAAGGGACTTGGCTAATGCTGAAAGGGAGCCAGTGCTAAAATCAGGCCTGCGAGTTGTGGACGCTGACCTCTCAGACACGTCTCACTTATAGGGGTGGACTAGTGAGCGGGACAGAAATTCCGTTTTTTTGTAAAAGTAGTTGCAGACTGAAGCAGCCTCTAGTTTCACACTAAGTTATGATAATTATCAGACTGTTGCCACAGAGGGTGTTGAATTGAGTGCAGTCCTGGACAGAGAACAAAAAACGAGGTTCAGTTCAGGAAAATACAAGTGAGGAAAAACAATTCCAAATACATACACTAAATGAGAGGGGAGAAACATACATATAAAGCTGAAAGACCTCAAGCTCGCAGTAGGCAGCAGGTTAATTATGAGTTGGTGGAAATGGCTGGGAAAGGCCAGTGTAATTTTGGACTGGGTAGACATTTTGTTATCGAGCAGAAAGCTCATAGTCTTACTACATACAGCTCTGAGGCAGCCCGAGTTGGAATATTGTAGTCAGTTCCGGGATCTCATTATGAGAAAGTCACTGAGGGTGCGTCTACACTGGCAACTTAGGTCAACTTAAGGAGGCTTAAGTCGACCTAAACAAAGTCATGTCAACACTGGGCTTTTATTAAATCGACTTAAGCATTTCCTTAAGGCAACTTAAGGAAAGCTTAAGTCAACTCCTTAAATTGACTTAAAGCCAGTGTCGACAGGGATTAGCGCCTAAATCAACCTTGTTAAATCGAGTTAAAGCATTGTCGACTTAATAAGATCAACAAGGGGCTATGTCTACACTGGAAAAGTTGTCGACTTCGTTATGTCGACTTAACAAAGTCAACTTAACTTTTCTAGTGTAGATAGCCTGAGAAACTAGAGGAATTCAGAGAAGAATGATTGTGGGGCTGAAGAGGATAATTTCCAGGAAAGTTTGGAAGATCTGAAACATGTCTTAACTAAGTGACAGGCATGGGTTACATGGGGTACTGGAGAGAGGTATACAGCAAGGAGAGAATGGATTTATTTAGCACTTTTAAATGGAAATAACTGGGAATGATGGGAGAAAATTTAGGAGTGAGATGTATTAGTGTGGGGGACAGGGAACACATCCCCTCACTTGACATGCATAAAACCAGACTGGAAAGACACTAGAAATTGCATTGTAAAGTACACTACTGATAAGAGAATGGGATACAGGCTATAATCAGCCATTTTTATCTCTAAATGCTGTTTCTACTGGGTATATTTTTATGTTGCCTGGAGCATTTTCATTAACTGTGGCCCATCCATTCACTGTCTCTATGTGGCTGCAAAAATAATTCGTTTGAAGCAAAAGATTACTGTGTGCAGATAATTAGCTTACTTGGGCTAATATATGCTTCTGTAATCCTCCAGAGTGGAAAACCTGGATGTGAAATATATCATGGTGCACAAGTGACAGCTGGATTTTTTTGAAAAGCATCTATTAAAGCTAGAGAAATATATATTTACAGGTACAGTCCTGACGCTGAAAGGAGCAGTTCTCACTTTTTCATGCTTGGACTGCATGGGAGCATTGATACATCCACCCTATGAAGTATGGAGGGACCCAAACTGCATAGATGATGGTGAAAAAACAAGAAAAAGGAAACTCGTCATGCATTCTCCTTCCTCCTCCCAGGATATGGGAGATCATCAGTTTGCTGTCACCTGCTCAGAAAAACAAGCCAAAGTCTTCTCACTGCCTTCTCAGACATGCCTTTATGTTCACAACATCACAGAAACGTCCTTTCTACTGCGAGCAGATGTGGTGACCCTGTGTAACAGCATCTGCCTGGCTTGTTTTTGTGCCAATGGGCATATCATGACCATGAGGTATTTACCTAGCTAATTATTTGGAAAAATTGAAAAAGGCAAAAGCACCGGGAACCCTAAAATGAACCAGGATGCACAGTGGATTCACTGTCCCCCTACAACTCGCTAAAAATGGGGGCTACCCACATTTAAAGGAAAGCTGTACCCATTTTGCGCTGGTTTGCAAGTCCTCACAATATAGTTGGGAATTATCTTTGACAGCTATAGCATGGCAGAAGCAGCGGTGCTCACTATGATTAAAATTGCAGGCTAATTTCCAAGCAGTTCATCTCTCTTTAGTCACTTGCAACTGTCAGCTTCACTTTTTGGGCAAAAAACTTCCACACCTGGTCTTACCTACATAAACTCCATGAGAGTAGAAATCAAAGTACATTGTTTAAAAAAAAATTCTTACACATTCTTCCTTGGACAGCTCCTCAATCAAAATTGCTAAGGTAAAAGTGACGTAGTGCTCATTCAGGTACAGCAGAAACACCACACGGTGGCAGATGAGCAGGATTTTGAGAATCTGAGGGACATCTTAATGGTGGAACAAGGGTTTATAATGACAGCTTACTTTCTAAATACTTTGCGGGGCTAGCCCTAAAAATCTGTTTTGGTCACCACTGTTTCTTTTGAGACCAATACGCAGAGAGAGCAGATCTGTGAAGTGGGAAGGTGTCATTTTACTGTAGCACATTTAAGAGCAGACCTGTGCTTTACATACCACAGCGTACTAGGCTGTATGTGGAAAATACTGAATTACTAGTGGGTTTGAATTATGTGATTGATAGAATAAAAGCATTTTCTGTAAATCCCGCCATAACACAGGCATGTGCTTCTCTTCAGCTTGCCCAGCCTTCGCCCATTGCTGGATGTCAACTATTTGCCTGTAACAGACATGAGGATAGCACGGACATTTTGTTTCACCAATGAAGGGCAAGCTTTGTATCTCAGCTCTCCTACAGAGATCCAGCGACTGACGTACAGCCAGGAGATGTGTGACAATCTACAGGTAGGGCTTGTAGAAAGTATACAAGCTGCTTGGCTTTCATAGTGTGGCGAAATTTTCGGAGCACTAATGAGGATCTGAATCGATGGCAGGATAGTGAATTCCTAGTGTGCTGCTCTGGTTGCAAATGTAACTGTTTTAAAATGTTACAGCTGCTTAAAAATATATGGCCCATGGTACCAGCTTGTATCTAACTGAAGGGAAAGAACATCAGTGCAACCAGTGTTCCTTCCCTAATTTCATTGTTGCTTATTTTATTCAAAAAGTAAATACAGGACCCATTTTTATCCAGCGTCTTCAGCATTCAGCCAATAGGCTAGAAGGTCAGGCATTCCAACTTGGATTTTAAACCACTAAAAGGCTCCAAAAATCTATTAGTAATTAAGAGTTTTTTAAATTATTTACAGTAGTTTCCATTACAGTATCTGATACAGCCCTTATTTGCAGGTGGGAAAAGCTTCTCACATTGCATTTTACATTAAAATAATCAGCTATAAAGAAAGTCATTTATTCCAGGCAACAGCTAGTTCATCATGTTAGATTTTTTTTTACACTAAAAATGTCATTTATTTAAAGAAAATCCAGTGTCGTTATTGGGGAAGGGTCATCACCAAAAGAAAATAAGTTCAAGATTGTATAATTAGCAGACTCAGGCTGCCAAACAAAAGATGTGGTAGTATCCGCACTTGTCAGACCAGGGGTATGTTTTGGAGTCATCCCAGAGCGCTGGCATTTTCAACACTGAAGAATTGTTATGAGGCTTGGGTGTTGCAGCCAGGCTTTAGCACAGAGGAGGATTTGAAGATAGGTTTAAAACTAGGGAATGGGCTAGATTTCCTGAGGGAATAAGGCTCTTATCTTCCAGCACTGCTGCACTCCAGCTACTCACATCAGTTTCTGCAGAGAGACGAGCAAGGGCTTTCTACACCTAGTATCAGAACATGGGCAGAACCTGACTTACCACGTGGCAGAGCAGGTCATGCAGTAGGAACTGCCTCCTACGGGCAGGCTGAAAAGTGGTGCCATAATCTACTTCCTCCCTGGAACCAGCAGGGAGGGAAGATGGAGCCACTGTGAGTCTCAGTCACAGCTCCTTCCTAGCACACCTCACAGGGCAGTGCCTGCTATAACAAGCAAAAATAGGGACACTAGAAAAGACATTCTCTTTCATTCAAAGGACAGCATATGCATAATACACACACTTATCCTCTCACTGAGCCAGTGAACTAGAATTTCTCTTCTAGTTTCGCCAGAGTCACCTATAACACACTACCCTGCACTGTACCATAATACACACCTCCATTCATGCGTTGATGCCATCTCCCCACAAATCACTGCTACGCAAGTAGGTACCCTAGCAGGTTGCAAATAAAACATTGGTTTGACTCATACAGGTGTAAGCTCTCTGGGGCCAGGGCTATGCCGTCAGCTGTGCCTGCAAATATCTCCCGCACTGCTGGTGCCTTGTAAAGAGTAAAATGGAGTGGGATGTAGACAGAGATAGCATCCAAAGATCAGCTCTCACAGGGAAGGCAATGGCCTTTTGTAAAAACCTCTTCCTACCTGGCAGCAAGCACTAAATTCGTCTTTATTGTTTTCTCTTTTCCAAGCACTCAGTCTGGTTGCTGGGCTAATCACTAGAGCAAAGCGCATCATTCACAACAAATTGTTTCTTCAACAATTTTGTCTCTTCTGCCACTCACCAGCTGATTGTTTGCTTGATTTTAGTCAAGTGTTATCTTGTGGCTTCACCACAAATCATAAAATCTGAACCCCAAGGAGAATGGACACAAACTCACTGTTTTAAAAGGGAGTGGATTTGGTTGGACATGCCTGCACTGCTGACCCCACTCTAGT
Source organism: Pelusios castaneus (assembly GCA_007922175.1). Classification (NCBI taxonomy): domain Eukaryota; kingdom Metazoa; phylum Chordata; order Testudines; family Pelomedusidae; genus Pelusios; species Pelusios castaneus. The sequence continues at coordinate 2,224,740 of ML685952.1, read as the reverse complement.
AGTCAACAGACAACAAATGCAAGTGCTTAATGCTCTTCCCCCCAGAGTACGAGAGGTTTTTGACAGAGTTGACTTTACAATCTAGTGTAGGCCCTGAGATCCCTGGTTTTGAAATACAACATGCTGCATAGATCAGCATTCATACTTTATCTGCCAACCAGCTGACGTCAGTGGCTCTTCATTCTAAACCAGACATTTAAAGTAAACGGCAGTCTTCATCTCTAGTGCCTCACGTATTCTTTTGTCTGATTTTGGACAGGACATGCTCGGGGATTTGTTTACCCCAGTGGAAACACCAGAAGCCCAGACCAGAGGCTTTCTCAAGGGACTGTTTGGAGGAAGCGGGCAGGCCTTTGACAGAGAAGAGCTGTGTAAGTGATTCTTCTTACTGACACTAACAGTCAGAAGAAACAGACCAACTAAACCAATACAAGGACAGGACACGTGATCTAGGAGAGGGATGTTAAAGAATTAACACTATGAAGGAGAATGTTTGCCAGAAGCTTCTAGAAGGAGCGAGAGCGTAATCTTTCAGAGCCTTGATTCTATCTACCCCAAATGTTTTCTTCCTTTCCAGTAAGAAGGAGTGAACAGTAGAACAGGCCCCATCACAGACGTTAGTGAAGAACAGGCCCGAGAGGGCACTGGTATCAAACCTGCCTGGAGAGGGTTAGTCAGTCTGCATGCTCCACAGTACACCTCCAGAAGAGCAAAGAACTCCCTCGTTACCAACGGGGGAAAGGAGCTAACATCCACTTTCCCTTTGCAGTTGGCGAGGCGTCAGCGGGAAAGGCCTCTCGGAGTCTGGCTCAGCACATCCCCGGTTCAGGTGGAATCGAAGGCATGAAAGGAGCTGCAGGAGGGGCAATTGGAGACTTGGCTCGTGCACGCCTGGCCCTTGATGAGAGAGGACAAAGACTGGGGGAACTGGACGAGAAAACTGCAAGCATGATGGCTAGTGCTGAGGCATTTTCCAAACATGCACATGAGGTATGGGTCCTACACGTGGAGAGACTTTGCCTTAACTAGGGCTACCCTGGGGCAGGAAAGGTGAACCTCCTACAGGAAAATTAAGCCAATTACAGTCCCCCAAGTTTTGCTATAGGTACACTCATCTTAGTTTATACAGCTCCCAGGTCTCTTCCTCTCGCATGGGGAACACAGACGTAGACCTTTGTTATATTTCTCCTTCCCAACATGCTTTGGCAAGCAGCAAGGTATCATCATTCACATCTGCACACACTGAAATGAATGGGGCAGTTCCCCACTGCAGAGCTGTAGTTTCTGGCTCTCTGCTAACTCAGACAGCTATCTAATTTGGTTACATTTACTCCACGATTTCATAGAGGTTAAACCAAAAGCGATGATCAGATTATCTAGTCTGGTCTCCTGCACCTGACTGGCCACCCCATTTCACTTGTTTGCCTACATCAAGTCCAAAGACTTGAATTAGACTAAATCAGTTCAGTCCTGAGGAAACTAAACTGTATGTCAGGGGCAGAGAACAGGGGAAATCCAAGGTGTCACTGATGTCTGAGGCTCCTGCAATGTTTTCTTCACAAACAGCCATCTTTCAAACTGCTCCCATTGTTCTCAGTGGGGCAGAGAGAACAAAGTGCCCTAAGTTAAGATGACCCCTACCTCTATTCATTGACACATCACAGTTGCTCCTGACATCAGAGAAGGCCCACTATCTTCCTTGAGGGTAACATTTTTCCTGGGCTCTGGGGGTTTTTCACCTTCCTCTGTAGCATAGGGCATGGCTCACCTACCGGTGAATTCTCTGTATCTTGAAGTCCTTAAATCATGATTTGAGGAGGTAAATAACTCAGTCATAGGTTGGTGGCCTATTGCTGGAGTGGGTGGGTGAGGTCTTGAGGCCTGCATTTTGCAGGAGGTCAGACTAGATGATCGTACTGGTCCCTTCTGACCTTAAAGTCCATATGGGCTTCAGTTCCTTTGGGAACAGTGGTGAGATGAGGGCAAGATTCATGAATTTCTCTGAAGAGTTTACGTGCCTGTGCCTCCTGCCAAATAACAGTAGAAATGTTACCATTAATCCTGACAGTTTCTTTTAAAACCTACCAGTTCCACACAATTTACTCAACAGAAGTGGGGTGGGGAATGAGAGTGGGTCATGTGTGTGTGCAGAACATGTGGGAGTGCTAAGGGACACAGGTGCAGGGAAAGGAGGAGGAAAAGTAGCAGCAGGGAGCATGAACAGGGTGTGTCACGCTTAACTGGTTTGCACTAACCACGCTGCTTAGCACAGAGATTTCTGAACTGTAAAACTCAAATGGTGTCATCCTCTGATACCCTTCTCGTCAGTTGATTCCCACGCTAAGGAATGTAAGACCATGAAGGAATATTTAACTGGTTTCCCAGGTATCTGTACAGCTGGATTACCATCTACCCAGCACTCCAGGGAGAGATGTTCATATTTGGTTTCTTTGGGCTGTTATGTGAGGCAAAAAATACTCTCAAGGAGCTGCACAGAGGTCGTGCAAGTACTGATAGATGGTAGTCAGGAAGCAAGGAACGTAGTGTGCCCCACTGCTGCAGGGTCAAAACCCAAATGTGTGGCAATTCCGACTTAGTCTTATGCAAAAAGCAGAGCCCTAAAGTAGAATTCCTTTAGAAGCGTCTCTTTAGTGAACTAGCGCGATTGGCAAATAATTTTCTTTGCAGAGATGTAATAATTATGACAGTAGAGAAAACCAAAAAAGGCAAGTATTGCACAGCAGAGAAGGGAAATGACGTTTGGGAAAGCACAGCTTGCTGCTGTTTTCACTCCATATTTTCTACTTGATTATGAAATCTGACAATTAATGGACCTAATGCATTTGTGGAGAAACAGTGGGGTTATTCCACATACTAACTTGGCACAAGTCATTATCAGCAAACCAGGGTTTTGTCTCTAATTTTCATTTTGTTTATTTCCTGTCTCTGTAGATGATGCTGAAATATAAGGACAAGAAATGGTACCAGTTTTAGACTTTTAAAGACGCTGCTCGGCTTGGCTGAGAACACTATTCAGGGAAACAGAAACTCATTCCCAAAACTACCAGTCATCGACGAGAATCAAAACTTCTCCGAGGAAGCGGTTTTCTGTTATTTCTTTGGATTCACAACAAGCAGGAGTTTTACAACCCACAAGAAGGAGCCTAGAATTCTCTTGGTCTTTTAGTCAAAAATATCTGGCTCACAGTATAGTAAACCTTTTTCCAAAAGGAACTGAACCGTCATGTTGGCGTGTAGGGTTTTTTTTTCCAGAAGCGCTAGGAATGAACTGTGGAGAGAGTCTCTGGTTAAAAAAATATCCTGTACAAACTAGACTGTTAATGCACTTAAAGAATAAAATTTTGCATGACTAACTGACATCTTAAAGAAAAAGAACGCATGCTGTGACTGAAGAAAAAGGGATTTATTTCTATGCTGAGCAAAAAAAATATTTAAAAACAGCAAAAACCTTTATTTTTAAAAACTACACTACAAATGGCCAATACATTTCAAGCATGGCTGCTGCTACTCTCAAAAGATGAGCTGCATTTTCTTATTTGCTGCTGGTTCTTGTCCTCAGAAAATCTGGCTTGAAATCATCAAGTACTATTGAATTCCTATCCAAAGACTACAACAACATCCAAATGCTTCGTTTAGGGTTTGTGAAGGAACCAGTTGGGATGTCATCGAAGTGAGAGGAGGGGGTGTCTTTACAATCCAAAGAGTGCAGGAAATACCTTCCCTAAATACTAGTTTTCTGAAAGTTGTGCTAGAGTCAGCTCAAGCTGGCTGAGAACTTTTTTACCCCAGGAGTGTCTGAATCACTTGGTTGCCTTGTTTTTCGCTATTAGAAGTTGTCAATAATTTATTGATTTGAAACTGAAGAAATTAGAGGGCCCACTGTGTCATGCTGGCAAATCCCCTCAACTCAATGACTTGAGCAGCTTGCAGAAAAGACTTCTCCTTCACATTGCACCATAACTCAATTTAAAGCAACAGGTTTAATTTACAAAGCCCTGCAGCTGTAGTTTTATACAAACTTGTTTTGCCACTGTCTGTCCGAGTGTATCACCAGTTACACCTATGCTTGGTTGGGATAAAACACTGCCACAGAGATGAGTGAGTGAATGGGGAATTCAGGAGCACCTCATTCCTACTTTGCACATATGTAAATACCTACAAAAGGCGCAAAGTACTGGGGAATTAGGTTTTCTATCAGTACCACTGAAGCCAGACTATAACCACCGCCACAACTTACAGTGGCTTGCTGGTTTCCACCATGGGCTTTTAATTGCCTTCATTTTGTACAGCCTGTCAGAGTCTTTTCAGGAGCAGTTTATCATCATCTGTTTACACAAACGGAATTCACATTACATAAGTCAGTCAGTCACTTTTCTTCCTCATCTCAGTTACAAACTCCAAAGAAAGTAACCAGTTGTGAAGCCAGATGGATTCTAAAAGTGGGTTAGGAACAAGGAAGAGGTCCTGTTTGCCAAGTACAAACTTTGCATTAGAATTCTCTGAAGGAAAATGATCTGAGGACCTTGCCACAGCTGTTGCCCTTCCAAATAACACTGGCCTTCAGCTTTTCATGCAGCTAGATGGCAGCTCCCAACTGGAGTGTAACTTCATCCATGTTTATATCATGATAGTTGACTGGCCACGACACTGCACTAGGACGCCAGCTCTCCCAGTCTCTTTCAACGCCCTTATCTTCTCTATATGTAGTGCTGGGGTGGTTGCTTATTGGAGAAAACACCTATTCGCTAGTTAATTCAGCTCCGTTTTAGATACTGCAGTGTGAATTAAGGCTATGGTACAAGTTCAAGGCATCATTAAGGCTCAATATGAATTCTGTGCGATACTAAATGCCACGTTAAAATGACAGCTTTTGACAATTATAGCCCAGCGCTAGGTCTTTAAAAGGCCTTCTGGTTAATCCGGTTCCCGTACGAATTGCATGTTTACACTACACGTGCCCTGGTCTACTCTGGGCAACAAAAGCAGCCACTTTGTGCAGCAGCCACTTTAGCATTACAGACATCTTGTAGAGGATGTTTCCTAATTTAGCTGCATGACTAGACAAGGTTTTTAACTGTCACAGGGTTTGAGTTGGCCCCAACAGGTAAAGATTCAGGAGGGAAATCCTGCTACCAGCACCATGGGTTCATTCTGTAACTTACCCCACCTGCTTCTATACAAATATAACCTGGATGAAGATATTCCTGATTCAGGTGTGGTGCCATGTACACCTCCTCTACCGGCTATACTGGGAGTATCCATTGCAAGTGAGTGGTGTGTTGCAGCCCCCAGAGGCCCATCCCAGGTGAGTGTGGGATGGCACTAGTTCTGTACTATGGAAAGCCTTGGCTGGCTAGTCTCTTTTAGGCAGCGGTGGTGCTCTAACAATACAGAGCCCCATGATCCTGAATTAAGTGGCCAATGCTAGAGCTCACTCAGCCATGAACCAGTCACACAAGTCAGTTTAATAAACAGCTATAACATGTGCAGGGGGAAATATGTCTCCAATTGATCATTTACACTAAACTTGATCTATTATCGTCTCTAGTAGACAGCAAGCCATAGCAGTGGGAAAGCCAACCAGTAGCTTTCGATTTCCCTCTTTACTTCACAAACAAAGAATTTAGATTCCCCAAATATACAATTTTTAATGTTTTAAATCCTTCAACTTTTTCCTCTAGAAAAATACCCATGAGGTTGCAACTGTATCTTCCTGGCATCTATTGCATATTGTACATCTTTCCAGAAAGTTACAATTACTGGTTCTGTTATGTTTGGCTCGTGTGTCTATAATATTATCAATTTTCTTGTAGTTTGTAGAGATATAAAAAATTGTATATGTTTGTATATAGAGCGTTCTATATATATAAATATATATATGTAATGTATATGTTTGTTAGTGCACTGTTAATGCTTTCTATTGAAAATTTACCATGGATGTGGGAAAAGCCTTCACCTTAAAATTTAATGAGGGAGGGAGCAGCCTGGCCCATTAGTTTCTTGAGGAGAAGTGGGGGCTTTTTAAAGGCCCACCCTACACATTTTTTGTTAATAATGAGCATAATAAAACTACAGCATAAAAGATGATTTGACTTATTGAGAGGAAAGTTAGGAGAGCAGGCTTTTGAAGAATGATGAAATCAAATGTTCTCTCCCCTTTTCTACTAGGCAAGCCCCAGCTCCTGCAAAATTCATAACTTCTTGGCTCCTTCAACATCTGAGCACTCAAAGTATACAAACTCCAAACAGGTTACGTGAGATTTAAAGTATAAAAGGCTATCCTGGCATAATATTTTTCATTTAACATTTTTTGCTAAGTTAGAAAATATGTTTTTCCACTCACATAAAATATGCACTATACCAAACAATCAGATATACAGAATCTTGCCGCGGCATCTATGTTATTAAAAGTATATGATCCTTCCCATTGCTGCTGGGGTGAAACAGTCAGATAAAATATAGTAAATTAGAGTTATGTATCTCTTCATCAGACAAGTCCTTACTACTTAGAGCTACTTTATAAACAGCCAACTCCTAGACCAAGACCACTTTAAACTTCAATCTTGAGTTAAATTTTTTTTTTTTTAAATGAAATTCAGTTACAGTAATAGGATTTGTGGTCTATAATCACAAGCTTTTTCACCTTCCTATGACCCAAATATTTACACTTTTGAGTAGAAGTGGTCTGACTGCACTTCTGAATCCAAATTAGACATTTTTCTCTGTATTAAACAGAATATAGATTATTGCATATATATTTAACTATAAACAATGTCAATTATTAGACATATGTATGCCATTTTCATGAAAATTCACTGTACAGCTTTTTCAGAGACAATCTCACACCTGATTTCTTGTGTGTATTACCTTAAATAAATTGTATACTGAAAAAATAATTCTGTATCTAACATGTGAAAACCATCTTAGCTCAAGTAAAAGCTGTATTCACCCTCAGGATTATTCTATTTATAAACTGTGTCTGTTATATCACAGGCAAATTGCCAGACTTCATTTAATGACCCCCCCCCCCCTTTTAAATACCCTCTCTACATCTCCCGCGTGACTTTTTAATGACCTAAAGGTGAATTCAAACAATATATTTCAGTCTTGATTATTTTTGCCTGGCAAGGTCTCAGTAAGAACACATGCTGTCTCTCATCAATGAGTTACATGTTTCCATTTGCAGACACCACTTCATCTAAGTGTAAGTCATGTAAGAGAGTTTCCAGTCATGTGTTTTCTGTTATGTGATTATTGCCTAAAATCAAAATATTATACTTTTTTAAAGCTAGTGGCCAATATTCTGGCTCGGTAAAGGAACTGGGGATAAATTATGTGTGGTTTTTGTTAACGAGTCCTCACCTATATTACAAAAATGAAGGTTAAATCCAGGAGTGAACCACACACTCCTCTATTCCACTAACCATTTACTGTTTTGAGAGGTATCCTAAATTGGCATCACAAGGCTAAATTAAGGCACCTTTGATTGAAGCTGTTCTGAGCTCCCAGTGAAAGAATTGATGGAAAGAAAATAAAGGAAAGAATTGACCTTATTCTGTGTAATTCTCTTTTTTCCAGCCTCCTCACACTATTCTCAGGGTGGGTAGGTAGGTAAAGGGTTTATAATTCATATTCCCTGTGGTTAAGAACCCCAGCTAGAGCAGGTATTCCTACATCTAGCTCTTTTTCATTTACAATTCCGTACACCCAGTGCCATCTTCTAAGTTAGTGTCTTGGACTGTTATTTCTGTATTATCATTGAATCATAGGGTTGGAAGGGATCTCACGAGGTCATCTAGTCCAACCCCCTGCTAAAAAGCAGGACCTCTCCCACTAAATCACCCCAGCCAGGGTTTTGTCTAACCGAGCCTTAAAAATCTCCAAAGATGGAGATTCTACCACCTCCCTAGGTAGCCCATTCCAATGCTTCACCACCCTCCTAGTGAGAAAGTTTTTCCTAATATCCAACCTTGACCTCCCCAGCTGTAATTTGAAACCATTGCTCCTTGTTCTGTCCTCTGTTACCCTCGAGAACAGCCTAGCTCCCCCCTCTTTGGAGCACCCCTTCAAGTAGTTGAAGGTTGCTATCAAATCCCCACTCAGTCTTCTCTTCTGTAGACTAAAGAAGCCTAGTTCCTTCAGTCTCTCCTCATAAGTCATGTGCCCCAGCCCCCTAATCATTTTTGTTGCCCTCCGCTGGAATCTTTGTCCACATCCTTTCTGTAGTGGGGAGCCCAAAACTGGACACAGTACTCCAGATGCGGCCTGACCAGTGTCGAATAGAGGGGAATTATCACATCCCTCAATCTGCTGGCAATACTCCTACTGATGCAGCCTAATATGCCATTGGCCTTTTTGGCAACAAGGGCACACTGTTGGCTCATATTCATCTTCCCGTCCACCACAACCCCCAGGTCCTTTTCTACAGCGCTGCTACTTAGCCGATCGGTCCCCGGCCTGTAGCAGTGCATGGGATTTTTCCGTCCTAAGTGCAGGACTTTGCACTTGTCTTTGTTGAACCTCATGAGGTTTCTTTCGGCCCAGTGTTCCAATTTGTCCAAGTCTCCCTGGATCCTGTCCTTGCCCTCCAGAGTATCTACCATTCCCCACAGCTTAGTGTCATCCGCAAACTTACTAAGCACGCAGTCTATCCCATCATCAAGCTCATTAATGAAGCTGTTGAATAGATCCGGACCCAGGGCCGACCCCTGGGGCACTCCACTCGTTACCGGTTGCCAACCAGACCGAGCTATTGATTCCTACCCGCTGAGCCCGTTGATCTAACCAGTTTTCGATCCACCTTACGGTCCATTCGTCCAACCCATACTTCCTTAACTTGCTGACGAGAATGCTGTGGGAAACCGTATCAAAAGCCTTGCTAAAGTCAAGGTATACCACCTCAACGGCTCTTCCCGCATCCACAAATCCAGTCATCTCATCATAGAAGGAAATCAGGTTGGTCAGGCACGATTTGCCCTTGGTGAATCCATGTTGACTGTTCCTGATCACTCTATTCTCCTCCAAGTGTTTCAAGATGGATTCCTTGAGGACCTGCTCCATTGAGTTCGGTACTCCCCCAACATGCTGGGCTAGCAGGTAGGTGGAAGGGGAAGCTTATGTATATCTAGCCCTTGGCATTACCAGCGCTGTATTGCCTTGGCTCAAGCATTGCTGCCCCTGCCAAAATGCACACAATACATTCACATGGAATTGTGCTCGTAAATCAGTCACTTAAAAACCCTGCCCACAAGCTGCTAGTGAATTCATGACAGCTGCACCATGTGCTTATACAGGTCACTTGGACTGAACAGAAAGTACCACATCGCTACATAAAGGATGTGCTACACACATTTGCAAATGGAGCCGATAAGCCCAAGCCACTAGTTTTAGGGAACCATTTTGTTGGTTGGTCTTCCAGGTATAGGGACAGAGCCTCCTTCCCACACGCCCATGCCAGGGGTGCACAGTGACTTTTACAGATTGCAACACACTGTGCCTGAAACATCCTGAGGGTGACCAGACCTCCCAATTCTACAGGGACAGTCCTGATATTCAGAGCTTTTTTCTTATATAGGCTCCTAGTTCCCCGCCCAATTTTTCACATTTCCTGTCTAGCCCCAGATGTCATGAACAAACACCAATGCACTCACCGCCCTTCCAGCAAGAGACCTGCAGGCCATTTTTCAACAGCCTTTTAAAACTGTGCACCTGCCATGGACCCTGATCCGCTGACCAGTCTGGCGATGAGTGTTACGAACACAATGTGGCTGATCCCGCAGTATTTCATGAGCCATGAAGCAGAAAATGAATCAGTGGCACCTGCCCGGCTATCTGCCTTGGAAAGAAACAATTCAAGATTGCTGCTGGCATTCACGGAGCAGCTGCACAGGGTGGACTGGGGAAACAAGCACTGAGTGGTGGGATCACTTCATGATGCATGTGTTGGATGAAGAGTAGTTGCTGCAGGACTTTTAAGATGTGCAAATCCACCTTTTGGGAACAAAGGGAAAAACCATTCAAGGTTTCAGATACACAAATGCACCTTCTTGGAACCATGTGTGGAGCTTACCCCAGCACTGCAGCGCAAGGACACCAAACTGAGAGTTGCCCTCTCTATGCCTGGCCCCCCAATGGCTTTATCCGCTCCTGCCTCCTTTCCAGACAGAGTTTCTCCTTAATTGTTTCCCTCCACACTCCTGTTTCGCCATGTGCTCTATGGGTTGACTGCAGTACTTCAGGAATATATCCCCTTATTCCTCCTTATCTAACGGAGGCATTCGGTGTGGAGTAGTTGATCCTCTAGGGCACACCTGCAGAAGCCAAAAAGCCCATAAACAGAGATAGTATTGTAAGTGTGCTCACAGCCGTTAAGCAGAATACACATATCTCTTTCTCACTGTCTCTTGGCTAACACATAGCTTGGCACAAGTCCCAAATAAGTCCACCAGGGATGTGAAGGGGAAATGGGCAAAGTATCTGGGTAGTTGGGGAAGGGGGGTCTCCCTACAAGCATCTAGAAAGACAATTTTGAATATTGGTACCCTTTTCCACAGGCTGGATAATCCCACCTGATATCTCACTCTTAAGGGTACTCCAGGTGCAACTTCTGCATGTGCATGTCTTCAGACCAGCCCTGTATGCTGCTCACCTGTACACCACTCTGGTCCCTGCAGAAATAATTGCCTACAGTAGGGGAGAAACAAGGTAGCTTTCCCCAAAGGAACCTCTGGCAAAAGACTGCAGAATACCTACAGGAAAGTTTCCCAGAGAGCTCTATGGAGGATACCCAGGACATCCCAGTGTATATCATCTTTTCCGGGCCCCCACTGCCTGGCTGTGTAGGCTTATTTGTTCATTTCTGTCCCTTTTCCATCCACTGCCATATAACAAAGTACATGACAGCTCAATCGCCTCCCACTACGCAGTATCAAAGCAAAATGAGTGCTTACCAGAGCTTGTGCCCCTTGCTTCATGCACATGAGAGCCAGAGTGCTGGGACTGGCTGGCCCCACCAAAGTCAAAAAGAGATCTTGACTTGCCACAGCACTGGATGATCCTGTCGTGTGCTCCACCTCCTCCTCCATCTAAAACTTCATCCTTGGGGTTGACTCTGTTATCCACTGCCACCAATCCCCACAATGTATCCACATGATCTTGGTGGTACAGTTGCCACCAAGGATGGCTTACAGCTCCTTGCAGAAACAGCATGTCTTCAGCAACGTGCCAAAGCGACGGCTGGCCTTCGTTCTGGTACACATGCCTCAGTTCTTTGATCTTTCTCCTGCCACTAGCAATCAGCCTGTAGGTATCTAAGTTCCTATGACTGAAGCAAAGCTGCAACAGCACAGCTTCCTCTCCCCGTGGACCCAGCTGCTCCAGTATACTCCACATGGGAGAGCATCTGCTGCAGAAAGTCGGCATGGTCAGCTGGGAAGATGATGTGTGAACTGTGCACATCGAGCAAACAGGAAGAGGAATTTAAAAAATTCCCAGGCCTTATAATGGGGGAAGAGTGTATACATGTGTATTTTCAGAGCTGCAGAGTTCAAACTGCTGACCAAAGTGGCCATGGGGGGGCATTGTAAGACAACTCCTTGAGGACAATATAAGCAAGCGTGACATCTAAAAAAACCTTACACCCCCTTTGAGGAGGATTTATTGTATCAACATAGAGGGAATTACATTGGTGGGAGAAGCATTTCAGCGTACACACATTCACTGTTCTGTCAAAGGAAGCTGACTTTTGTTGCCAAAACATTGTAGTGTAGACAAGACCCAAGCATCTACGCTTCTATTTCTAGCCCCATAGTTTGAGTCTCGCAAGCCCCAGTCAATTGACTCGGGCCCTAAGACTTGGTGCTGAGGGCTTTTATTGCAGTGTAGACCCTCAGAGGAAACAGAAGACATCTTCGAGACAGCAGAAAAAGGTGTCCAAGTTCATCTGAACTCCCGGCCTCAATTCCATGATAATATCTCTGTTCCTAGATTTGTGGGCAGAAATGGGGCTGTTTTGAGAGTGGCTAAAGGCAAACCATTCCACTAATGGAAAGCTCAATTGCTAACAAGTCCACTTAAGACCTGGAGGTGCAGGCTCTGCTTGCCAAGAACCGTTATTCTTACATTAAGATCATCCGGTTTATATTTAGAGCAGGGCTAGATGACCTCCTGAGGTGCCTTCCAACCCTAATCTTCTATTATCCTATGCTAAGACAATCTAGCATGATGTTCTTTCCTCCAAGATAAATTGACCAGAAGAATGAAGTCACAACTACACCCACAAACCCCAGCAATAAGGCCTTCTGAAGCTTACTGGGAGCATTATCAGTTTACAATAGCCAGCTGGTTTTTACTCTTCACAAAGACATGACTGATGGAGAGAATTGGAGAACAAAGGCTATTTTACTAGGATTACTGTGGGAAAGATTACTTTTTGACAGGATAGGCCTGTCTTATCTTGCTAGACTTCAGTCAACCTGGCAAGAACAGTACATGAACAAGAACAGACTAGAATAGCAAGTTGCATGGGCCCTAGAGCTCAGTGAGTGAACGCGCTTAAGTAAAAGAACATAAGCTTTACCCCCTTTCTCATCTCATTCCCCTGTTCACTCATTCTTTGTTTCTTCAGGCATGTCTACACTGCTCTGGAGTCCGGACTAAATCAGGGATCCCCAACTGGCTGATTGTGATGGACTCCTGAATGGCTCTTGCCATTAAAACCCATTAGTAGTGCGCCATCTGCTGGTGAAAGGTTGGAGGCCACTGAACTAAGGAGATGTGAACAGCAGCATGTCTCAAAGTGCTGTCCTGAAACTCCCCAGTGTGGATGCTGAGGGTGCAAACTGAAAGGACCCAAGTTTGAACTCAGGACCTCTTAGCTCATAGCTCTGTGTCCACAAGGGGGAGTTACAGCACAATACTTTGGCGTGCATGGCTATTCACTTCTTCTTAGTCTCAACTGCCAGGAAGCATAGACAGGCTCTTCCTCTTCGGAGAGGGGATGCTGCTAGAGCTGCTATGAAGTGTGCTTTTCACCTCTAAGGAAAAGGAGACAAGAAGAAAATGCATGAACTGTAATGCAGGAAAGAAACATCCTGCCTGTGAAAATGGAAGTGGAGATATCCTATTGGCCTTTACCGTGCGACCCAAGTCACAAAGTCAGTTCAGTCACTGGCTCCAAGGCTACACACATCAATGCAGCCTCCAGCTAAATATCTGCTCTGTCCCACTACAGAATCGGGATCGGAACACCCCAACTTCCAGCTCTCCCACTACAACCTGCTTGCCGCTTTGCAGTGCAAAGCAGGAATCTCCTAAAGATCCCAGCAGACTCAGAGCTGAGGTCAACCTACAGTAATTCAGCACAAGCCTCCTGCAACACATCCCTCAAAGACCAAGAGGCTAAGTCCAAAGAGATTTAAAGTCCAGACAGCCACACACACACAACTGCTTTTTTCAGCATGTTCTTTTCTAGTCTCTTTCGGAGATTTGTTTTTGCCACTGATCAAAGCCCATTTCAGCCAAACTAACAACAATGGCCTCCCTCCCTCTTCCCCTTTTTTCCTGCTTAGCCTTACTAACTCTTAATCCGAATTTAGGAAATGAAATAGCACCAACCAGGCAGGGGCTCCAAATTTTAATCTGAGGCAAATGTGGCAGCCTTCTCACTATCAGGGGCCTCCTTTTATCTTCTCCTTTGCTCTAAATCACTGCTTGCTCATACTGAATCCATTGAGCTTGTTTAGCAAACCAGTTTAACTCTGTGTCAACCATTTTATTTATTAGCATCCCAACATTTTGCTAAGATGTACGAGATCCAGCCTTTCACACTGTCTAAAAATGGAACTCAAGAGGAAAAATCAAAATATATCAAAGGAGGAGTGACAAACCACGGTTACCTTACTGAGGCCTGAGGCAGGCATCCAGGCACAAGGGAACATTAGGCTCTGGTGCCTAGGTAATGAATTCAGACTGGCTCCTCCAGCCATGCTCAGTATACATGCATGAGCAGACACCAGGCTGTCAAGGCCCATATCTGTTCCTACTAATCTTTTATAGCTTGGAGAAAGGAAAACAAGCATGATTCTAGTAGATGAACTGGAGGGTGAAGAACACAAGAGGCATCAAGATACCATAGGGACAAATACCACAAAAACCTGGCAGACACGGACGGTGATAGTGCCCCAATGAAGGTGGTGTAATTGAAGGTTGCACACTGGAGAAGACATGAGCCCTACGGGACAGGACAGGAATAAGATGAGAAGTATAACAAAGGCAGTTAGGTAGTACTTTCACTCAGCACCATGTGCTTTTTCCCCAACGTAACAGCACATTTGGAGGAACAAAGCCCAGTTGTCAGACCCCATGCACTCAGGTGCTGGTCAGATTTTTTAAAACTCTGTTCATGACATCTCTGTTGCTGACACCCCTCACAGCAGCACGATGGCCAGGTTTGAGATTAACAAGTGGATGCACTGTACCTGGCTGCTTCCAAAGGCCAAAGATTTGAGTGTGCTCCAGCTGGGCAGGTTATAAAAGAGGCATCGAAAAGGGACTTCTTTAAAAAGCTATTAGAGATTTCAAGGGAGTTCAGAAATGAGAGGATTATGGGAAAAGCTCCCAAATGAGGAGTGTGTGAAGATGGACGGTTTAGCTTAGAAAGGATAGGAATAAGAGGAAATAGGATAAAAGCCTATATGCTAAAGAATGGGCTGTAGAAGGCAGATAGGGAGCTCTGTTTTTCCTGTCTCTTATCATATAGGAAACATTTAATGAAATTGAATAGCAACAAATGTGGGACCAGACAGTTATATGGACAACTATAATTCCCAAATTATAACAGTTAATGCCAACATTAAATTTTGTCAGGGATGCTTCAAGGATTTAAACCAAATATCTCACTTTCAGGGATTAGGACCTAATGTGGGTATAGGTTATCCCGTATCTGTCTACCGCGGGGTTTTAACTCCTTCTCTGAAGCACCTGGTCCTGGTTTGATGTTGCAGGATTAAAAGAGACCATTTGTATCATTATTGCTACCACTACTCTACAATTGCAACAAATCTCGTAGAAAGTAGGTCTTATAACATGTCGATGGAAAAAGTGAAGATTTACCAAGTAAGACTATCGTATTTATATGCATGGAGCATCTTTAGGGTTATCACACGGCGAAGCCTCATAGCCACGCACATGACACTGTAACAAACATATCACTATAACAACGTTCAGGATGTCAGGAGCATTCCGGACACATCTGACAGGACATACCTTGCATTAAACAATTCGCAGCTACACTGTCCGTGTGCACATGGCGGATGCTGCGTGTCACTTGACATATTGGAAAAGTTGCTTTTTTTTGGTCACCTGGCATCCAGGTTTTCCACAGGTACATGGGTTTTATTTTTTGCTTCTCTTAAATTGAGCATTGCAGGAGAGTACATTTTTTTAAGGGTTTTGTTGTTGTTTGTTTTTATAACAACACACCAGGACTCTGCAGGGGTCAATTCTAAGATGAACAGCATGGGCACAATAGGCATACAGCAAACCACCAGCTGACTTTCTTAAAATATTACGGTTGTAGCAGCCTAACAGTGTTCCCTCGAACAAAGAGAATTCTCTGCTCTGGCTTACACACACCACAAGGCAATGCTCTACTCGTAAAACACACCTAGTTTGTAAAATCATTTCCATACTTTACTACCATCTCCAAAAATGCTAGTATTTCATGCAGCTCCCAGCAGGGTTCCAACTGTTGAACATGCACAAAGTTTGGCATTAAAAATAAATACAGAGTTTCTTGTACTGTACACAGCTCCACAGGAACACTTCCTGAGTAACTTTCATGTTTTATTTTATTTAAAAGGCCATTTAATTTCAGAGGCTGTAAATTCATTAGGTTTGGGTTTTTTAAACCCATTTGACATATTTTTAAACAGGAATTCATTAAAATGTGAGCATTTAGCAATTAATAATTTTACACTTTTGTAAACATTCTTTCTTGTGCTGTATGACCCTGCTAAGAAGTTTACCTGGGGGAATTCATACAAGGCTTCCAAAACACATTCCAGAAGCCAGTCTGTAACATGTTTTTTTTAAAAAGGGCTCAAGTTTACCAACTAGCTGGATTTGCTAATATAAGTGCAATCAATAACTTGTCCTCCTGTGAGTAAGTTGTCACCTGCCCTGTTGACTCCCTGGAGCATGAAGCTTCATCATCATGAGAAGGTCCTGTGTCACGTTCACAATTCCAGCTCCTGCAAGTCTCCCCAGCTAGGCCCAATTTTCACTTTAACATTCAGCTTCACTGAGAGTTGTATGGCGTTTTCCATCTCGTATTTGACAATCTGAGCTACCTGTAATGAAACAAACAAGGTTAGAAATTTCAGTGCACTGTTGAGGGACATAGAGCTACAAACTTTAGATGCTCCATACTGTCATCATCATGATTTTGGTAAGCCCCAGGCGTGGAGCTCTACACTGTGTCTGTATAGGTTCCCCATTGACAGGAGGAGTCTAACTGAAGGTTTCAAGTATGATTAAGGAGAGGCTCAGGAAAGTGTCAATGAATTTTCTTAAGGAGTTGCGTACACTGGAGAACTGTCTTCCTGCTTCAGCCAGAAACAGATTCTACCAAACCCTGTACCCAAAACATGCAAAAGGGAGAGGGGAAAGCAAATCATTTGATGAGTTACATTAAAAGAGAGGCACAAAGCAAGGAAACCCAGAAATAAAGAATTTGTTGTGTCAGTACAAGACGTACTCTACAAGACACAGTTACAAGCAACTGAGAAAGCAATCATTTTACCAAAATAACCCCAATGGAACATCATAATATCCATGATCACAACAGATTAAATAATCACAGAGGTATGAAACATACTGAAAGAGGTATTACGATACATACTACACTGCACGACTGTCAAGTTTTTCTTCCAAAAACCTAAACCTTCCTAAATTAAACCTCATCTTCAGTATTGTCTCACCACTTACCTGATTATTGACCAGATAGAACTTTCCAATGAGACTCCTTACAATTTTCAGACTTCTCAAGGCCAGACTGACCTCTGTCCCACAAAAATTTCTATTCTCAATTCAGTGGATGTTACACAGATCAGAAACATGGAATCAGGACAGAGGGTACAGGGAAACAGGACATTGAAGATACACAAAATTATATACAGTAAAGAAACAAACCCCATGTTATAGCAAGCTGCCTTAACATATCTAGTTTGGCAAAGTAAGTGGTAAGATGTGAGTTGAGTGTAAGAGTCTACACTATATATGTCCGAAGATCTGTGAGATGGAAATCTTAGTGAGAGAAAGGAGTTCCGTAGGATGACACATAGGGATAGAACTAAGAGCACTGGCATGGAATTAAGAAATGGAATATGAAAAAGACTGTGTCAGGAAGAGTGCCCTGATAGACATCCATTCTTACCAGGGAAGTAGTGAAAGCCATAACCCTTGGAACTTTTAAAAGATTTGACAAACCAGAAATGCCCTATGAGAAGCAGTCTTGCATCAATCCTAGGAAGAACCACCAGACTGGATCTGATCAGCAACATCTGTGATTCTAAAACCCTGACAACTCCTAATGCTTCTGGAGGGGAAATGGACCATGGAACTGCCCTGTTTACCCACCAATTCTGACAACATCCATTACCAGGAAGGAAACTGTTTCTGTTTAGGGATAAATGTGACAAAAGATTCTCATTCCAGGAGAAACAAATCTTCCAAAGACATGTCTCTACTCCAGAAGATCTCAATCTTCTTCATAGTGCGAGCCACATTTAAATAGAGACATTAACTCATTTACATCTCCCCTTTCATTTAACATTATGCAAAATATATCAACTACTTTCGTGCAACAGCAGGAAAATATTCATTTATAAACATAATTATTAGCCATGGATACCCTGATGATATTTATATTATCACTATGCTCTGAACACAGCCCTTTCCAGATGGTGAGGGAGAGAAGAGAATACCTGGGACTCCCATCTAGCAGATCATCAACACTGCCTTTGATAAAGATACACCCTTTGAACCATGCAATAATCCAGCCAGTGTTAGGCTTGCCTATAGTAAGATTATGTCAGTATAATTTATGTCAATTAGGGGAGTGAATAAGACACTGCCCTGAGTGCTGACCTAAGCACCAGTGTGGACAGCACTATGTTGGATGGAGAGCTTCTTCCGCCAAATATAGTTATTGTCTCTCGTAGAGGTGGTTTTATAATGCTGACAGGAGAGCTCTCTCTCATCGGCATAGAGCATCTTCACCAGACACACTATAGCAGCACAGCAGTTTCTATGTAGATTAGCCCTTTCACTCGACACTGTCAACCTCCCTTTTCTAAGCAATTTAACTGAGAAACAGGTTTAAACAGTATTCAGTGTCACCTGTAGGGATCCAGTACCCTGGTCCTGGATCCCTCTGTCACGCTTTAGGCCAGGACACACAGTGCAGAGCCACCACTAGCTGCTTTGGTAAGGATTATATCTTCTTCTCCATAATCACCAGATAGGCCTTGACAGCACATGATCCTTTTGGTCACCAAATACTTCTGTTCTACTTCCAAGAGTGAAAGAGAAACACCCTGAAATGTCTCACATCCAGGGAATAGTAAGCCTTAAGGAAAGGCAGGTACACATAAATATGGAGTTATTGTTGTAAGCTCTGTTTTTCTGATTTTTTTTTTTTTTTTTTTTGCTAAATAAATAATACTTTGCGTTAAGAATGCTGCCTTGTCATTGGTTACCACCGTCAAGGCTCCAGGAAAGAAATTAACTACGAGTACTGAATCCAAGTCAGGCCACCTAAGGTAATCACAGGTGAGTGCAGCCCAGGACCCAGTTAGTGAGTGGAAGAACGGCCTGATTCCATACCAAGTCAGGTGACGGCTAGGGGCCAGACAGGGCACCTGAGAGACAAAGAGGGGTGGTCAGAGATGCAGTAAGCCTGGTAAGCGTGACACTCTGCAACAACTAGAGTCCAATTCATGATCTCTGCCCTGATATTCAAAGCTCTCCATGGTTCTCGCCCCAGATATCTGAGAGATTGCCTCTCCCCCTGACCGCGACCTCTGATGACAGCTATGTTCTATGAAACTACCGACCACTGTAGAAAGCTCATGAGCACAGGAGAGAGAACTTCCACAGCCAATGGACTCTCACTGCCATTTGCAGATCTAAACACAAAATTCACTTCACTGACATGAGGAAGTTACTTACCTTGGGCAGTAACAATGGTTGTTTGAGATGTGTGTTCCTATGGGTGCTCCAATGTAGTGTGTGTCTGCATCCATGTGCTGCTGACTGGAGAACTGTGGTCGCCGTTTCCGTTCAGCCTGCACACACGCTGCTCCTCGCCTGTCACGAGACTAGCCAGTGTGTGTGGCTGAACACTCCTCAGTTTTTTCTCTACCACAGAGTCAATGACAAGAACTCTGAAGTGGGAGAGGGCCATGGGGCATCCATAGGGACACACATCTCAAAGAACCATCATTACTGCACAAAGTGAGCAACTTCATCTTTTTCTTCAAATAGCATCCCTATGGGTGTTCCACTGTAGGTGACTCCCAAGCAGTGCCCAATACTGGAGGATGAAGATTCAAAGTCAAGTCAGTTATAAATGACAGCACCTTAGTTCCTAATCTGGCGTTTGCAGCCAAGTCCCCGAGGATGCTGGAACCATGAAGGAGCCAGGCTTTGAGTCACAGAATCTGCAGATTGTCATGGAGAGTTCATCCCTTGTTCTGAAACAGCAGGTCTCAAGTGACTGGAAGAGTCATCAATGGACACAGTGTCAGCTGTGACAGATAAGGGTAAGACATCTACCTGGGCCAAGTGGGAGAAATCAACAGGATGCTTGCTTTCTCTCTTTTCCCTTTCAACAGGACTTTCAAAATTAGAAGGAATGGGGGAAAGGTGTAAAGAAAATCTTTGGCCCATGGGAGGAGAGGGTCTCCCATCCAGTGTCATTCAATCCCTGTTCTAGAGCAATACTGAGGACATTTCTAGTAAGTAGCAAACACGTCTACTGTCAGCGTCCCCCTTTGCAGGATGATGTAGTGTAGAATCCCTGAATTTATTTCCCAGTTGTGGCTGTGTGGGAATTTGTGGCTGAGGCTGTCTGCTATCGTGTTGTATATGCCCAGCAGGTGATGATATGACATTGTAGGAAATGTACCAGTTCCATACCTTTAGTGCTTCTATCCACAGGGACTGTGATCTGGTGGTTTATGTAATATCTATCTTACAGTGACCATGAAGTTGCAGGCCTGTTAATAACGATGAAGGATGCATCAAAAAACCTATATGGCCATAGTTCTTTTTGATCCAGCATCAAAGAACAGAAGACTGGACCGTCTAAAAAAAAAAAAAAACTTAGCCCACTTCAGATTGAAAGATTGGAACCTTTTCATAGTCTTAAGGACAAGGGCCTCTCTGGTATGGACATGAAGTTGTGGAGAAAATTACTGATAGGTTGAAAAGGTGGACTTCTGATATCCAGGGAAGGAATTTGGAAGGGTTTTTTTGTTTTTGTCTTAAAAAAATAAAAAAACCACCACCACCATCCTGTTCCTAATTTTTAAAAAATGATTGGATCAGTCACTACCATCTGAAGCTCTCTCTGTTGAGGAGTTGCTGTCTGCCACCAGGAAAATGACTTCCTGTTAGATACATGAACCCAGAGGATTAGCAAAGTTGAAAAAGAGGTTCCAGCAACTGGTCTACCTTCAATGCATATGTGGAAAGCCAAAATAGAAGAGGTGAACTCTAAGGGAGGATGGCTCCTGCAGACTGGCAAGTGATGAACACAACCAAACAGCTGTCATGTGGGGCTAAGGAAGGTATCCACATCAGCTTTTTTCACAGCAGGCCATCTTCCCATCTGAATTGGTATCCTATTCTATCAAACTCTTTCCAAACAGCTCCAAAGATTGCACTTGCTTAAAAATGCTATATTCTTGATTTGAAGTTACTGCTTGTAAGCAGAGGGATCTCAGATAAGGACGTCAAGAGGAGTTCCAGGTCTGTATGATGAGACATAGACACACACTCTGGGATTAGACACTGGCAGTCCTAAAAGGTGTTGACAATTTTATTTGCCAGTGGTTGGCCATTATGATAAAGGAATCTTTCTTCTTTCTCCTGAACTTAATCAGAACCAAAAATAACAGGGGAGGAAAGATGTATGTAAATTTCTTCCAACCAGTAGTGAATGTACATTTCATCCACCAATACGGCCTTCACTTGATGCTTTGTGCAGAAACCATTTGGTGCTCACGGGAAAGGAGAACAGATCTCTCTATTGGGCAAGCATTTCCCACTTCGGAAAGTTCTCATCTGCTTCTCCTTGGTCCAGAAACCACTCACTCCTATGAGCCTATTCCCAATTGGCTAAGCCTGCTTACAAGGATGTATACAAGGTCCATAGCCTCTCATTGTATTCAAGGAGAGATAAAACTAAGAGCTGGAGTGACTAGATGTTTTGAAATATCCCATCCAGTAGTCAAAGATAGAGGGGTATCAGCAAAGAACACAAGTGTTATCTCTTTGTCTCATGCCTCACTGGGGGTCTGGAGCATCACAAACTTGAAATCAATGCTAACCACCAGCAAAGCACTCTCCCTCTGCTCTGAGAGTCAGGCAGTCATACACACTGAGGGTGTGGAAGCACAGCTCAGGGACTCTTCTTTCTAGATCTGAAGTGCTCAGTGCCAGACGGAGCTATTTAATTCCAGCATATTATAATCATTATTATATATTATTATAATTATAATCCTTATTATCATCCTTGTTATTAGAAATCTTCAGGGCTAACTTCACTTTTGATGTATCAGTGATCATAAAGGCAGTGAGAAGTGCTTCTAGACACACACACTCTGGGCATGAGACTCTGGCACTGGTAGAACAGCATAGCCTGCCATGTTCCTTTTCCAGGAAATAAAAACAGAGAGTAAGTTTGCTTGTGATATATATTTTTTGAGTGAACCTAGGACACTTCCTGAAACTGCTTCTTCTCTGACATCCTGGAAGACAAAAGACTGAGGAAGGGAAAGAAAAAAGTACTAAAAGCACAACATGCTCCTTCCCACCCAAACAGATTTTAAATTTCAATAATAAATAAATACTAATAAATTTAGTTACCCAATGTATGGAGCCAAGATGGGCCAGTGAGGCAGGAAAACCCCAAAATCAAGCCATCCCCAAATGAAGGAGAAAAAACTGCCCACCCACACCGAGTTGCTTAGGGAGTATACACATTTAATCCAGCTACTTCACCATCCTGAATCAGTAAGAACGTTGCAGTCACTAGAGGTCATCAGCATTATAAACCAGGGCAGCTCTGCTTTAGACGAGTAAATAAGAACTTTAGCTAGGGGTCCTCCTGTTTTCCACAAAGAGCCTGGACCCAAGACTGAGACTATTTTTACACCCCTCTGCCCTTAAGAGAAGAAGAGGTTACTTACTGTAACTGGTGTTCTTCGAGATGTGTTGCTCCTGGCCATTCCATATTAGGTGTGTGCGCGCCTCGTGCACGGAAACGCCGGAATTTTTTCCCCTAGAGATCCCGTAGGGCCGGCTGTAGCGCCCCCTGGAGTGGCGCCGTTGCGGCACCTCTATATAACCCACAGCCGGCCCTACCCTCCTCAGTTCCTTCTTGCTCTTATTCCGAGCGGGGATGGAGGGCGGGAAGTGGAATGGCCAGGAGCAACACATCTCGAAGAACACCAGTTACAGTAAGTAACCTCTTCTTCTTCTTCTTCGAGTGATTGCTCCTGTCCATTCCATATTAGGTGAATCACCAGCCTTACCTTGAGGCGGAGGGTCGGAATCACAGTTTAGCTGAGAGTAGGACGGCTCTGCCAACTGCCGCGTCCTCTCTCGCTTGTTGCGTAATCGCATAGTGTGCTGCGAAGGTGTGGACTGAAGACCACGTGGCTGCCTTACAGATGTCCACTAACGGCACACCCCCTAGGTAGGCCGTCGAGGAAGCCTGAGCTCTTGTAGAGTGTGCCTTGATCGGGGGCGGTGTAACCTTTGCCCGGTTATAGCATTCGCGGATGCACTCGACTATCCATCCGGAGAGCCTTTGTGATGAAATGGGCTCTCCCTTCATTCTGTCCGCCACTGCCACAAACAGTTGTGTGGATTTGCGAAAGGGTCTTGTCCTGTCTATGTAGAACGCCAGGGCTCTGCGCACGTCTAGCGTATGCAGCCTGCGTTCCCTGTCCGAAGCATGTGGTTTGGGGTAAAACACCGGTAGACAAATGTCCTGACTGGTGTGGAAAAGGGATACCACCTTTGGACGGAAGGCCGGATGCGGGCGCAGCTGCACCTTGTCTTTATGGAAGACCGTGTAGGGTGGACCTGCTGTCAGGGCTTGAAGCTCGGACACCCTTCTGGCCGATGTAATGGCCACGAGGAAGGCCACCTTCCAGGACATGCACAGCAGTGAGCAGGAAGCTAGAGGCTCGAAGGGCGGGCCTGTCAGCTGGGTCAGGACCAGGTTTAAGTCCCATTGCGCCACCGGTGGACGGGTGGGGGGAAAGAGCTTATCAAGGCCTTTGATAAAGCGTTTTACCATCGGGGCCGAGAAGACCGTGCCCCCTTCCGCTCCCTCATGGAAAGCCGAGATGGCTGCCAGGTGGACCTTGACCGAGGCGGATGCCAAGCCCGACGACTTGAGATGCCACAGGTAGTCAAGGATGTCCGGGAGCGGGGCTGACTCCGGAGCGATCCCTTTGACTGCCATCCAGGTCGAGAACCGTTTCCACTTTGCCCCATAAGCGGAGCGTGTAGAGGGCCTCCTGCTATTGAGTAGGACATCCTGGACCTCTTCCGAGCATAGTCTCTCGTTTGGGGTCAACCACTCAGGTACCACGCCTTGAGGTGGAGCGATTGTAGGTTCGGGTGCAGGAGCTTCCCGTCGTCCTGCGACAAGAGGTCCGGCAACAGGGGTAGATCTATCGGGGCTCTGGATGAGAGGTTCCAGAGGGTCGTGTACCAATGTTGCCTGGGCCATGCCGGGGCCACCAGAATCACTGTGGCCTTGTCGTGCTTGATTTTTAGAAGCACTTGGTTCACTAAGGGCGTCGGGGGAAAAGCGTAAAAAAGCTCCCCTGTCCACTGAATCGCGAATGCATCCGCTATGGAGCCCTGGCTTTGTCCTCTGAACGAGCAAAACCGTGCGCATTTGGTGTTGGCTCTTGAGGCGAAGAGGTCCAGACGGGGAGTTCCCCACCTTTGGAAGACCTCTCTCAGGACCTCCCATTTCATCGACCACTCGTGGGTTTGAAACTTCCTGCTGAGGTCGTCGGCCAGTGTGTTCTGCGATCCCGGTAGGTAGGACGCTACCGGCAGGATTGAGTGGAGGATGCAAAACTCCCAGAGGATGAGCGCTTCCTTGCATAGATGGGAGGAGCGGGGACCGCCTTGCTTGTTGATGTAGAACATGGCAGTCGTATTGTCCGTTTGGATGGAGACTACTCTCCCTTTTAAGTGATCCTTGAATGCCTGGCACGCCAGACGAACTGCCCTGAGTTCCTTCACATTTATGTGAAATTGGAGCTCTTCGCTCCCCCAGCGGCCTTGGGTCCGTAGCTGGCCCAGGTGAGCTCCCCAGCCCAGATCCGACGCATCTGTCACTAGGGAGATGGAAGGGCTTGGGGGTTGGAAGGGTAGCCCTGCGCAGACCTGGTCCTCCCTGCACCACCAGTCTAGGTCTCTCAGGGCCTGCGTGGAAGGGGCCACTAACATGTCGATGTCGTCCCGGCTCGGGCGGTAAACCGACGCCAGCCATAGCTGGAAGGGGCGGAGCCGTAGACGAGCATGCCTGACCACGTAGGTACAGGCCGCCATGTGCCCGAGCAACCTCAGGCACATTCTTACCGACGTTAACGGATGCGTCTGCAATCCCCGCACGGTATCTCGGATCACTTGAAATCGTGATCGAGGAAGAGATGCCTTCGCTACCGTTGAGTCCAGGACTGCCCCAATGAATTCTATTCGCTGGACTGGCACGAGGGATGACTTGCGCTGGTTGACCAGCAGACCAAGACGGTTGAACACGTCTTGTATGGACTGCAGATGGATCGACACTTCTGCTGGCGAGCGGCCTCGTACAAGCCAGTCGTCCAGGTAGGGAAAGACCTGAACTCCCCTTTTCCTGAGGAAGGCTGCTACTACTGCCAGGCACTTGGTGAAGACCCTGGGCGCCGCGGCGAGCCCGAACGGAAGAACCGTGAACTGAAAGTGCCTGTCCCCCACTTTGAAGCGCAAAAACCGCCTGTGACGCGGGATTATCGCTATGTGGAAGTAGGCGTCCTGTAAATCGAGGGCGGCATACCAATCTCCCGGATCCAAGGATGGGATAATCGAGGCTAAGGAGACCATGCGAAAACGGATCTTGCGTAGGAAACGATTCAGATACCGCAGGTCCAAGATAGGACGGAGGCCCCCTTTCGATTTGGGAATGAGGAAGTATCTGGAGTACACCCCTTTTCCCCTCAGGTCCTGAGGCACCTCCTCTATCGCCCCTTTCTCCACGAGGGACTGAACCTCTTGGGTCAGCAGTTGTTCGTGAGATGGGTCCCTGAAGAGGGACGGGGCATGGGGGGGGCGGAGCGGGGGGGGTGAAGAGAATTGGAGCGAGTATCCATGCTGCACCGTGCGGAGCACCCATTGGTCCGAAGTAATTAGCGCCCAGGCACGGTGGAACCGGGATAGTCTGTTGAGGAAGGGCAGAGGGATTGGATCCACAGCAACAATTGGTACGTCGTCCCCGATCGTACCCTCAAAAGGCCTTCTTGGGGCCGGAGGGATGACGCTGCCCTCCCTGGTTTTGGTCTGGGGAGCGGCGGCTTGCCCTGCGCCCGTTACGGCCTCGCCTTCTATCCCAGTCCTGGCGCCGCTGGTATGGCCGAGCCGATGTTTGAGGCTTAAAGGGCTTCCTTTGCGGTGCTGGGGCGTGGAGGCCCAGCGATCTCACCATCGCCCTTGAGTCCTTTAGGGATTGTAGCCTGGAGTCCGTCTGGGAGGCGAACAGCTCCGGCCCTTCGAAGGGCAAGTCCTGGATGGTGGACTGGACTTCTGCGGGGAGACCCGAGGCTTGGAGCCAAGAACTCCTTCTCATTGTGATGCCCGAGGCCATCACTCTGGTTGCCGCGTCTGCAGCGTCTAGGGCCGATTGTAGGAGGGCTCGGGACACCACCTTACCCTCCTTCACCATGGCTGCCAGCTCGGACCTCGAGTCCTGGTCCAGCTTGTCCGAAAATTTGTCGAGGGCCGCCCAGGAATTAAATGTGTACCGGCTGAGGATTGCCTGCTGATTGGCAATCCTCAGCTGGAGCCCCCCTGAGGAATAGACCTTTCGGCCGAACAGGTCCATTTTCCTGGCATCCTTTGATTTTGGCGTAGGCCCTTGGTGGCCTTGCCTCTCTTTTTCGTTGGCCGTTTCCACCACCAACGAGTTTGGGACTGGGTGAGAGTAAAAATGCTCGTAGCCTTTCGCTGGGACAAAGTATTTTTTCTCTACCCGCTTGGCTGTAGGAGCAATGGAGGCAGGGGTTTGCCACAGGGCCTTGGTCGTGTTTTGCACTGTTTTAATGAGGGGCAGGGCAACTCTGGAAGGACCCTCCGGGAGGAGGATGTCGACCATGGGGTCTGCTTCCTCCATGACCTCCTCCGCCTGCAAGCCCATGACCTTGGCCACTCTCCTAAGTAGGTCCTGGTGAGACCTGCTGTCATCCGGTAGGGGGGCCGGCTTCGCCCCTGCCACCGCCTCATCTGGGGGGGACGAAGATGACTCTCCGGTAGGGTCTGGCGGGGGGTCTAGCACCCTCGTGGGCTGTCGACCCTCTGTTGCCACCGGCTCGACGGGGTCTTTCCCTGCCCGGTCCCGGGCTGGTGCCCTCCCCAGCTCCGGAGGAGCGCTCGCCGTGCACGACGGCTGGATCTTTGATGATAAGGTGGAGGGCGGCCTCTCCGATATGGGACCCTGGGCTTGGTGGTACGCCCAAGGGGTCCAAAAGGGCCACTGCTGTGGCGGCTGCCACTGGGGCCCCCACTGGGCCTGAGAGTGGCCGCGGCTGTCCCCTCTCCTCCCTGAGCGACTCCTGCTCCGCCTGGCGGAGCTCAGGCTACCTCCCGACTCGGAGGAGAGCCTGCTCCGTGGCGACCAAGGTGGGGCTGTGCCGCGAGCCGGGGAGTACCGCGACCTTGTGGGTGTCGCTTCTCGCGGTGCCGGCGATCGACGGTGCCGCGGGGAGTCACGTTCCCGGCGCTCTGGGGGGGACCGGTACCGCGGGGCTCCTGCTGCCGCTACTACTGCCGGTGGGACGGGAGACCGGTGCCGCGCCTGGGGCAAATTGTGCTGTGGGCGCTCCCCGAGAGTCTGCCCTGTGGGTGATCGGCGCGCCTGCTCCGACGGCGAACGGTGCCGTGGAGGGCTCCGGTAGAGCAGCGCCGGTTTTCCCTTCGACGGCACCGTCCTCTGCGGTGCCGGAGGGCGAGTGTCTGGTGCGCACGGTGCCGTGTGCGTAATAAGGTCCCGGGCCGCTTCGAACGTCTCGGGCGTCGAGGGCAGCTGGAGATCTTCGTCCAGGATCGCCCTCGTGGGCGAGGCGATGGACCCCGGACTCGACGGAACCTTCTCACGGCCCGGAGTCAACGGGGCTGGAGCCTGAGGCTCCGGGAGCTGACGGTCCGAGCCCGGTACCGTTTGCGCCCCCTGCTTTCCGCGTTTGACAGGCGATCTTCCCCTGTCCGAACGCCTCTTTTTCCTCGCCGGGCCAGGTGATAGAGAGCGGTGCCGCGGCGGCGGTGCCGGAGGCTTCGGTGCCGGCGGCGGGAGCCGATGCCGTGGCTCTTTGGAGGATGCCGGAGCGCTCCGCACCGACGGTGCCGCGCTAGACCCAGGACCCCCGGTGCCCGCCGGCCGGAGGGCGTCCTCCATGAGGAGGAGCTTTAATCTGTGCTCCCTCTCCTTCTGGGTTCTCGGGCGGAACCCCCGGCAGATTTTGCACCGCTCGCGAAGGTGGGACTCTCCCAAACACCTTAGGCACTCGTGGTGCGGATCGTCCAGGGGCATGGGCTTACGGCAGGCCCCGCAAGCCTTGAAGCCTGGCATGCCCCGGCCCCGAAGGGGCTCCTTTTCGAAAAACGAAAAACTAACTTAGAGAAGATTATTAGAGTGATAACTAGGGTACTGCTAGCAAGCTAGCCGATGTTCCAGCGACCGTCAGGGCGGTAAGAAGGAACTGAGGAGGGTAGGGCCGGCTGTGGGTTATATAGAGGTGCCGCAACGGCGCCACTCCAGGGGGCGCTACAGCCGGCCCTACGGGATCTCTAGGGGAAAAAATTCCGGCGTTTCCGTGCACGAGGCGCGCACACACCTAATATGGAATGGCCAGGAGCAATCACTCGAAGAAGAAACATTGTTTTAATAATCTTATAGGCGTGAGTTTGCAGGTGCTTCACGAAACAGAAGGCAGATCTTTGGAAAGGAAACTTAACTGGCATGTTACAGGACAGTGAATGGACTGGAAAAGCAAATACACTCCTACCTGAATTACACTGTCTTCTGCAACCTCATAGAGGAGCTCATCATGGAGCTGTAGGATGAAGAAACCTCCACTGCTGGGATGTAACAACCCTCTGTTTCTCCTCCTCTCTAACCTTCCTATACAGAGTAAAGATACAGACAGTTAGCCAACATTATACATAATCACATCTGGTTTAGCCCAAAAGACGTACCTACATTCATAAAGCTATAATCAAGAATTATATGGTAAGGCTCCAAAATGAAAAAAATCCATGAAGTCAGGGATACACGTATAAACCAACATTATTACACTATTATTTCAATATTCAGACAACTGTCTGGAAATAAAGAATGTGAATGCAAAGCTTTTCAAATGCAAACATTATTATAAATTATAAAGAAATAAATTGGGCAAAAAACAAAAGATAACCATTTCTACCAGACCATCTGTTCTACAAGCAGATTTTAAACACAATCACATCGGGTTTAATGAGAACTTGGTTTATAATGTTCTCTTGGGCAATAATTAGAATTCTGCTATCTTTCCAAAATTGTTTTGATGGCTAATTCTAAAGAGCCAGTGAGGCTTTACCCAGCCAACTACAATGATCTGGAGTTGAAGCTGCTATTACTAAAAAACATAAGCAATCCTTGTCCAAATCACTAAATAATAGATCCTGGAGGGCCACACCTGACAAAAATAGAATCCTTTCTGCATGCTTCATGTTAAGAGCTAAAAAAGTGGACCCAGAAGTTGGCAGGTGAGAGAGAAAATGGGAAATTCCAGCTCAGACAAAATCCTGACTATCAAGGACTTCATTCTGTCCCCAGTAAAGTCTAACACTATTATAACAGACTATTATAACACATGCACACAGACACAGAGGTGGGATAGCCATGTGATAAACTGAGTAGAGTTTGTACTGTTGACTATTTCACCTGCTTCTTGGCCACTAGTTCGCCTCTGTTGGGACATGTTCTAACATTTCTAACCACTGAGAAATTTCAAACGCCACAGCCACATACACGCACAAAAAGCTACTTGGCTACTTTCAAAACTCTTTCACTATTAGTTATTAATTTGCTTTCCTGCCAAGGTCTGTCAATTGGACTTGCAGTCTTAGGACAGTCTCACTACACAGATGGATGGGTTTGAGATACAGAACCAATTAAAATTGTTATGACCCTTAATGTAACGTGTCTAAAATATATGGGTAAGATATACGTGTTTTGTGACACAAAAGTTATGGCACTCTTCTGGGAATGAGCTGCATAATTCGATTGAATCAGCTGATTCATGAGTAGCATGGCCAGCCCAAATTGATGCTGACAAAGCTTTGTCTTTATATCCTAAATAAAAATGAACTCCAGGGTTAAATCTAATGGAAACGCTATTCTTTGGCCAAACTGTTGTTACAATCAGTGGTTTCTCACTGCCTTTGATGCTGGAGCATCTGCACTTTTTTCTCTTTTTAAACAAATCAGTAATGACATCATGGAATTCAGCAGAAGTGAACTCATTTTCCCTATTCCAATTATCCAGATTTCTGATCTGCCCCCTAAACATTCAGGTGATAAGGGTTTTCAGATCTGAGTATTCTGTTTCCATTCACATGCTGAGTAGAAATTCTTCCTTAAGACTTGCCCATTGACCCAAGACAAGGACAGACCTGTCCAGTATGAGAAAATAAACATTCATTCCCCACCACTAGTCAAAAATCCCCCAGCTATAACAGGCTTTTATTTTAAGCTACTTTTATCAGGTTTGGACTTCTGACATTAAGTATAAAGGAGAATGAAAGCGTACCTGTCCTATCACTCTGGAATGAGCTCTCCAGATGTCCATGAGACTTCACTGCTGTGGGGAAGGAGTCAAGTCGCCTCTGAATATTCACAGTGGCTGTTTTGACAATGTCAGCAGCAGACCCCTGAACAGTTGTGTTCACAGCCTGGCGCTCTGCCTAAGGATTTCAAAGATATCAGCTCTGAAAACCCACCCCAAGGTATCATTCCTGTATGTTACCTACTTTGCATCAAATCTATGATGCCACACAAATAGACTTCGCAAATAAACACAGTGTCATGCAGCTGGCATGGGGAAGATAAAGTCAGGGTTTATTACACAGACACAAGCTGCTAGTGACAAGAGAAGAATTTTCATAAACTTGAAATTATTAGTACTAAAGCTGATATCCTTTATCAAGCACCAGCCATTACAGAAAGACCACCACACGTGTGGTGATCTAAGGTCATCCAGCAGAAGACAATCACATGGCTAGCTGGATTCAAGATGGGGTTCTTATGGCATCTTGCTAAGTATTAAATAGATACCACTGGAAGCAAGGCACTTGACTTCATGGACCAACGGTCTTATCTGCTGTGGAAAATCCTGCCCAGCCAGAATATTACAATCTATTTAAAAATCAAACCATGCTACATTACTATAGGAACAGGTTTTTCACATAACAGAGAGCTCTCTCTATTAGTATGCTCCTCAAACATGAAAATTCTATTTCTTCCCCATAGAATTGAAATTCACGAAGGAATATTTTAAAGAAGCTGAAATTAAAATACAAGATCAATCTTTTAAGGATCTAAAACACAATTTTTTAAAAAAGGAAAAATTGAACAGAAGTTACCTCTCTTCACAGTCTAATCAAGTAGCATCATTAAGATTTAGCAACTTTTAAATTAACCCAAATTATTTTTTTAATAAAAGTAAATGAAAATAACGTCGTATATCAATTTTGAAAGTCTCCTCTTTCTCCATGCATTCATTTGATATCTAGATTTCCTCAGAGTCTTAATGTTACTTTATAAGATTTAGTTTTCTCCTCAGAAATTTAATGCTGTGTCAGGAAAATGACAGCTCCCCCATCAAGACAATTCACTATTCGGGAAATAGAAATACCTGTTCTGTTTTACTAATAGTCACCTTGCAAATCATTTTCAATACTTGGTCTCATATCGCCTAAATATTCAGCTGTCTAGCCACTGCCGTTTTCCTTGAAAGGCACGCATTTTTAACTAGCAAAAATGCAGAAATTAAAGTATCCATTATGCATGAAATACTGAAGACTGTTGGGTGGGATTTGTTCGTCCCAAAGACTTAAATGTTTCTCTGCTTTTTTAAATTGTGCCCACTTAAATCAATAATTACTCACTCCCACTCCAAAGTGAGGGTCATAAAATGAGGTTATTACCATGACCATTTATGCACACCAAACTGCAGCAGACTTACTTCAAAGCTCTACAAAAGGAATTAAGGGAAGAGAGAATTAAATGAAATATTTGAGGAATGTGCAGAACCTGAGTGATTGGCCTATGAACTTTGTAAAGCCACATTTATGGTGGGATTAAAAAGACATTTTTAAAGCATTCAAACACATTAGGCTGATCAACCTTTTTAGATGACTTGTTCTTTGTGGGCACAGACAATGCTTTATTCCGTCTCTGGAGATCGCCAACCACCACACGGGCACAATATTAAAATTTTATTATGATAGAAACCGCTATTATAATAATCTAAGAGAAGGGTCTCTTCTGGAGTTAAGCATCAGGCCAAATGTTCCCAGTTGAACCTGGAAGGAACGTTAGCATGCCTGTCCATATGCCCATTTGTCTGTGCCATATTACAAGGGGCAGCAAGTTCATGGCCAACTAACCATCTTTCACACTGACAACCACTTCATAGTGAGGAAATAACTCAGTCCGATATATCAGCAATTTCTACTGTTCAGAAAGAACAGCTTTCAACCTACATGAGCTTTACTGTAAGGGTTTGCATCTTTGATAGCCGGCAGGTACCTACGCCTCCCCAAAATGGTCTGCACAAAACCATCCCTGCTGCATTTCTTCACCGTCTCCCTCAGAAATTTCTGAATCCCTGGGAACATAAAAAAAGAAAGAAGGTCCCTCATTCGACACTACTGTCAGAGTATATTGTGCTATTTATGCGAGAACACCTGGTATGTCCTGGTTACTCCATACTGTTTTTCACTAAGGTGCTGACGCTAGTTTTGAAATCCAAAAATATCACATCACTAATATGCAGAGAAGAAATCATTACATTTTGTCAGTCCCCATCCATATGGGAAGACAGTGAAGGATCATTCTTTTAGGTGTACATTCAGCTCTCCTGGGCCAGTTTATTATGACTGGGAGAAAAATGAGGCTGTGGCTAGCTGTGCACACATGTATTCTAAAAAGCCCTCCTGTTCTAGGATTTCAGAAAGATTCTTTAAGGCTTCTTAAAGAAACTGAAAACGTTAAAAATAACATTACATATTAAAAGAGAAAAGTATTCAAAATAGAGACAGCCTTACTCAATTTATTATATATGTACTTTAGTATGTTAAATTGGTACTATATGTATGTAGTGTTCTGTATTATGAAAAGTTATGAGATATTGTTTCCTTTGTATATTATAGTGGGAGATCATATTCTGATGGATCTCAGTCAACATGGAAGACAATCCAGAAGTTATCAGAGATAAATTTAATACAGATGTGATGAGGGAGCACTGAATCTTCACTTCATCATTTTCCAGCTCAGCTCCAAGCTCTCCTATTAAAACTAGGTGTGACTTACCCATTTGACCTCTGCTCATTTTCTGAATGCAACTCCCCTGTTCAGTCCCGTTTTGCCAAGGAAACTGGAGATGCTCCTTAAAGGCATGATGTCTTTATAATATGTGGGAACTAGTCTGAGCAGCCACATAAAAATGGCAGGGCTAGAGCAAAGCTGTTTAAATGTGATAAAAGCTGAAGACGGTGTTAGAAAGACCATTCAACATGGAAGGTGATGTGTTGTGTTTACAAATGACAAGTCAAGTTTTTAGGCCCCAAAATATTAGAACATGCAGCTTAATGGATATGTAATAAGGAACTTATTCTAAATTGGGAGCTTTAAAAATCAACCATCCACAGTTAAAACAAGACCATTAAAGTAATGCAGCACTTAAAGGACTAGCTTAACAAAGCAGTAGCAGAGACTAGATGCGAAAGCAAAGACAGCATTATTTTGTGTACACTTCCAACCTTGAGAAGCCTTTTTTTTTTGAGGCACAGAAGGAGTGCCTCCTGAAAGAGATGCAGGAGTGGAATGGAATTTATGGGAAGAGAATCAAGACCACAAAGATGTGTACCTTACCTGGGTATCTGGATTTGAAGGATTCAATGTAATAGGCAGCGTCATTTTCCACAATACCCATCTGTTCTCCTAAAGATTTAGCCCCCATCCCATAGACGATTCCATAGCAAATCTGCAAGAGGAAAGACAGCACCATCACAAGAGCGTGGTTACTGATTCAGGGAGCAGAGTTAACACCAAATTTAAGCTGTGGAAGAGAGTCAATCCCAACATGATTTTAGGATTTCAATTATTGGCCAAACTGGACTGTCTCTGTTCAAAAGAATAAATGGAGACAAATCAGATACCAAGAACTGTAACATTCAAAAACCAGTAGGGGAACACTTCAACCTCCCTACACATTCTGTGAAAGACATGACAGTTACAGTGCTTCCACAGAAATGCTTTAAAACAAGACTCCAATGTGAACCCGCAGAGTTGGAATTCATATGCAATTTGATTCCATTACATTAGATCTGAATAGAGATTTGGGCCGTTTCACTTATTCCCAAACTTGATTTTTCCCCTATTTTAACATTCTCACCTTCTCATCTGTTGTTCCACACTGGTTGTATCAAAACAACTTATTTGGTTTACTGAAAAAGACTGAACTGACCTTGTAACTTACCCTTCACTGTACTTCTTTATTCACCTGACATGCTACAGCTTTCATTTCATGTATTTGATGAAGCAAGATTACACCCACAAAAGCACATGTGATAAAAAAATGTGTTAATCTTTATAAATGCCGCAGGACTCCTTGTTTGTTTTAATCTGGATCCTGCTGCTTTAGGAATATCAAAACACTGCATCCATGGAGAAATGAAAGATATTACACACTGCAAGGACACTATTTTGAACCTGAACCTCCTGAGGAATATAAAACTTACTTTGACAAATCAGACCACTCTACCCACTCCAATATGCTACCTTAGAAGAGGCCAGTAACTGATGCAGCATTAAAAATGCAACTTCCTTTCCCCCATTTTCCAAGTAATAGGGGTGGGAGAAAAGTTTTCCTGATTATGTAGCTATCATCAAGCTCTGATGGGTTTATATCAACAAAATCCAATACTTAAGAGCCCTGCAGATCCGTGGGTATCCGCTTCAGATCTGCAGGTAACTGCTTCTGTGGGTGCAGATATCCGCAGCCCCACTGTTGCAGCTTGGCCGCGACTGCGGATTCTATTTTTATGATTGATCCCTGCAGCAGCTGCTACGATCTGCGTCATCAGCAGCACACCGGGGAACAAGGAAGCGCTCCAGCCAATCCCAGCTGAGCTCTGATTGGTGGTCCCTCACAACAGGGTGGGGCTTGGAGAGACACCACTCATTGTCAATCAGTTAGCATGCTGGCCTTTGATTGGCTCATTCCCTATGCCTTCCCCGCCAACTTCTTCATTTTCTTGTTTGCGATTCGTATGCCATGCTGTCCATCAGAAGATTCATTGGTGGCCAAGAAAAACTGACAGCACAGCACAGCATGCAAATCACAAACAAGGAAAGGAAAAAATGGGTGGGACCCATGTGGCGAATGAGCCAATCAAATGCTAAAATGCTGACTGCAAGCCCAAGCACAATTGCGGATGCAGTTCCAGATCCCCATAAAACATGGCTTGCGGATTGGATAAAGACTGACATTGGGCGGGTGCAGTCTGGTATCAGATCCACATTTTTGTATCCACGCAGGGCTCTACAAATACTGATCACAAATCCAAATGTATTTTTATGACTTTAGAAAATGATGAACTCCCCTCTATCTTTATTCTATGGAGATGGTTTTCTTTGACAAAACAATCAAAACCTCCTAACAGAGTTCTTAAAAATATTCTGGGTAGAGGGCCACATGGCAACTATTTTATATCCTGGAGGGGGAGAAAAACTATTGAGATCCTGCATTTTACAATCTAATAGCCATAGGAAACAGGCAATGAAGAGGCAGAGAGCCTCTTGTGCTTCAATTATATCTTACGATCAAGTCCTTTTCTATTTATTAAATTGCTATGTCTGATAGAGCTAGAAATTTTATCAAAGATTACCTGCTTGGCTTGTTGCCTAATCTCATCTCCAACAGCTTCAAGATCAATCATCTTCCACTCAGCTGCAATGCTCTTAAAGACATCAGCTCCACTGTTCAAGACCTCAATGAGCCAGCGATCAGAAGACAAGTGAGCAAGGATCCTCAGCTCAAGCTGAGAGTAATCAGCAGCCAAGATTAAGCCTCCTGCAGCCAACAGAACTAATTAATCCAAACAATAACCTTTCATAAATTAACACTCAGGCATCATGCCAAAAGTCCATCACCTAAGAAACTACAGACCAGATCCTCATCTACCTTGCTCTCTGGTCATCATATACATAGGTGCAAAGAGACTGCAAAACGAGGAGGTTACTCACCTGTGCAGTAACTGGACTTCTTCGAGATGTGTGTCCCTGTGATGCTCCACTTGAGGTGTCACGTGCCGCGGCACCCAGGATCGGAGACTTTACAGCAGTATAGAGAAGAGGGCTGCGCACGCACGCTGGTGTATCTGGAGCCATTGGCGTGCTCAGCTGCGCGCGTGCGCGGCCGTAGCCCGCCATTCCTTCTCTACCGCTAGAAACTCTGAAAGAGAACGGGAGAACATACGAAGTAGAGAGGAGGCGGGCGGGTCGTGGGGCACCCACAGGGGGACACATCTTGAAGAAGTCCAGTTATTGCACAGGTGAGTAACCTCCTCTTCTTCATCAAGTGATGTCCCTGTGGGTGCTCCACTTGAGGTGACTATATAGCAATACCCTGAAGTGGAGGAGGGATTTCGGATGACCTGGTAGCACAGACTGTGGAAAGCACTGACACGCTGAAACGGGTGTCAGTGCTAGAAAATTTGTCAACAGTGTAATGTCTGATAAAGGTCTCAGGGAAGGTCCAAGTGGCCACCCTGCAAATGTCGATGATAGGTACATCATTGAGGAAAGCAGTAGAGGTAGCCACAGCCCGAACTGAATGGGCGTTAGTCTTTGAAGGTGGCAGTGAGTGTCTTTGTTTATAACATAGTTAGATACAAGATGAGACCCATTTAGCTATTCTTTGACTAGAGAGACATGTCCCCTTCAATTTGGGGGCTAGGGAAATAATCTGTCAGATTTTCTAAACGATCTTGTTCTTTGCAGGTAAAACGCGAGTGCATGTCTGACATCCAAGGTGTGAAGGATGGATTCTTCGGGATTCCTGTGTGGCTTTGGATAGAAGACCTGTAAGTGTATTGTCTCATTGATGTGAAATTAGGAAACTATTTTTGGTAAAAATTTCGGGTGCGGTTTGAGCAATACTTTGTCATAAGAAAAAACTGTAAAAGGAGGATTTGCCATTAGTGCCCTGAGTTCGCTGACCCATCGTGCAGAAGTAACAGCAACCAAGAAAGATACTTTCATAGAAAGATGAAGGAGCGAACACGTCACCAATGGTTCAAAGGGGGGCTTTGTTAAAGATTTGAGAACAAGGTTAAGGTCCCAGTATGACACTGGAGCATGGACTGGGGGGTATAGTTTTTGTAAGCCCGTAATGAACTTTTAACTGTTGTATGGGATAATAGGGGAAATCCCAGATCGCTGTTCCTAAAAGCAGAAATCACTGATAGGTGCACTCTTACGGAAGCAATGGAAAGACCTGAAAGTTTGAGGGGTAGTATGTATTCTAGAATAGTTGAAATGGAACATGTCCATGCATTGAATTGTGATGAGCTACACCAAGTGGAGAATCTGGTCCATTTATGGAGATAGATTCTCCTGGTGGATGGCTTTCTACTATTGTTCAATACATGCTTGACCTCTTCTGAGAATTGTAGTTCCTCGCAAGAGAGCCATCTATCATCCAGGCTGTTAGATGTAGCCTGTGGATGTCCGGGTATAGAGATTGGTTGTAATGCTGAGACAGAAGATTGAGTTGGAGAGGTAAACTGATTGGTTTGCAGATTGAGAGATGCAGCAGGTCTGAAAGCCAGGTCTGCCTTAGCCAGGCCGGGGCTACTAGAATGACCAACGCATTGTCGGTTTTTATTTTCTGAATAATCTTGTGCAGAAGAGGTATTGGGGGAAAAGCGTAAAGGAGTCCCTTGGACCAACTGATTACAAAGGCATTGCCCATGGATCGCTTGCCCTTCCCTGCCCTTGAGCAGTAACAATGGCATTTGCGGTTGTTTTCCATTCCATTCCATTCCCCACTGGTGAAAAATGCCATTGAGGACCTTCGTGTTCAGTTGCCATTCACAAGCATTGGGAAAATTTCTGCTTAGGGCATCTGCTGTTGTGTTTTGGAGGCCCGGCAGGTAGGCAGCTGATATGTTTATTCTGTGGCGAATACACCAGTTCCATAATTTTAGTGATTACATACAGAGGAGCCAAGATCTGGCACCTCCTTGATGGTTTATATAAAACATACAGGCGATGTTGTCTTGAGAGAGGTATTTCTTATGAGAGAGAGAAAGTACTTGCAGGCATATCGGACAGCTCTTAGCTCTAGTATATTTATATGTAGGAAGGATTCTAGATTCATCCATCGACCTTGGATCATTTGATGACCGAAATGCGCTCCCCAGCCGAGCAGGGAAGCGTCGGTGGTCAGTATGGCAGAAGGGTTTTCTTGATGGAAAGGAAAACCCTTCCGTAAGTTCTTGAGAGAGGTCCACCACAGAAGGGTGTGTTTGGATGTTGCAGGAATAGTGAGAAGCTTCTGCAGTAAGTACTTCGATGGTTTGTAACTTGTGGAAAGCCACATTTGAAGGGGGCGCATTCGAAGCTGCGCATGGGGCACTACGAAAGCTGAGGCTGCCATATGACCCAATAGCTGGAGAACTGTCTGGGCGGTGACTGACTGAAGTGCAAACACATGCTCTATTAAATTTTGAATGGCTCTGCATTTGTCCCACGGAAGGAAGGCTTTGGCTAGTTGGGAATTCAGATCCACTCCGATGAACTGAATGCACTGAGATGGTTGCAGGCACATCTTTTCTATGTTTACTCGTAGGCCCAGAGGCCAGAAGTTTTGAGTTGTAAGGCGTGTCATCTCGGTCGCTTGAGAGTGGCTTGGAGCCCGTATGAGGCAGTCATCTAAATACGGAAATATTATTACTCCTTGTTTTCGGAGATGGGCTGTGACAACTGCTAAGATCTTTGAAAATACTCTGGGAGCAGTCGAGAGTCCGAAAGGAAGGACCTTGTACTGGAAATGATGATCCCGATTGTAAAGTGTAGGAAGCGACAATGTGCGTGGTAAATCGTGATATGGAAATAGGTGTCTTGAAGGTTGAGGGACGGGAACCAGTCCCCCTGCTGCAGCGACGGAATTATTGTACTCAGAGTTACCATCTTGAATCTCTCTTTCTTTATGTATTTGTTCAAGGATCTTAGATCAATGATCGGCCTCCACCCTCCTGATTTTTTCTGAACCAGAAAATACCGGAAATAAAATCCTTTCCCTATGTGAGGTGGTGGAACTCGTTCTATGGCTCCTATATGCAGGAGATGGTGAACCTCCTGTAACAGGAATTGTACGTGAGTTGGGTCCCTTAAGAGGGATGGGGTAAGGTAATGTGGAGGGGTCACAGCTAAGAATGGAATTACGTAGCCGTGCTTGATAATCTGCAAGGCCTATTTGTCCATTGTTATGGACGACCAGATGGTATGGAATGGTCTTAAAATGAAGTCGTACTGGTATTCAGGAGTTGCTGTCTGCAGCGAGGGAATTCTCGAACCCTCGACCAGCCCATCAAAAGTGGTTCTTGTTCTGGGGTGGTTGTGAGGCAGATGATGGCTGTTGCTGGGTCTGCCTGCACCGCTGTGGGCATTGTCTCAATCTCTGATTATCAAATTGCCTATATCTGTTTTGCTGAGGATACCTGCGTTGGTAAGGTTGGAAACAGTATTGGAAGGTGTTGCGCCTGTTGGAAGGGGTGTAAATTCCTAGCGTATGTAGAGTAGCTCTTGAGTCCTTCATTGAGTGAAGGATGTCATTCGTCTTCTCGGCAAAGAGATGTGACTTGTCTACGGGTAGGTCTTCCACCTTCGTTTGCAGGTCCTTGGGCAAACCTGCACTGTTTAACCACGAGGCTCTGTGCATGACAATGGGCTGTAGCTATTGTCCTCGCTGCCGCATCGGCCACTAAGGAGGCCTGCAAGGAAGTACGTGCCACTAACTGACCCTCAGAAAGTAGCTTTTCATACTGTTCCCTTTTGTTGTCAGGTAAGTCTTCAGCAAAGAGAGATAACTTTTCGTAAATACCGTGGTCGTAATTGGAAAGTAGTGCAAGGTAGCTGGAAACTCTGAGCATGAGGGTTGATGAAGAGTAAACTTTCCTCCCCAATAAATCTAGTCTCTTCCAATTTTTGTCATATGGGGATGACCTATGGGTTGATTGCTTTGCCTTTTTCATTGTCGCATCTATAACTAATGAATTTGGGCTAGGGTGGGTGAAAAGAAACTCCATATTCTTGGGGGAAATGAAATATCTTCTGTCGTTGCGTTTATTGGTGGGAGCTATTAAGGCTGAAGTAGACCATATAGTATCTGCTGGGTCCATGAGGGCTGTGTCCATTGGGATAGCTACTTTGGCAGAGGCGGTGGTATGAAGAATCCTCAGCAACTTGTGTTGGGACTCCTTAACCTCTTCCAGTGGTATATCGAGATCTCGTGCAATTCTCTTAAAAAGATTGTTAAAAGATCTAGTGTCACCAACTGAAGAACTTGTATAAGGTACAACTACATCATCCCGGGATGAGGAAGAATCATGGACCTCGGGGGAAGGCTCCCTATACGAAGATGAGGCATCGTCCTGAGAACGTGATGGCATATGTGACAGCGCCTTTGGCAACAATCTCCTCAGAGATGGAGAAGATGGTGGAGCTGAAGGTGGTGGTGGTTGGAAGTGCCTGTAATAGGGATAGTACAGGTCCCAATGCCTATGGTATGGTGGCAGATGAGGATACCAAGATCGAGAAACAAAATGGTGGTGTGGATGCCTGGGGTGATGCAAGAACTCAGTAGGTGGAGAAATAGCTCTGGAAGGCGAAGAGTGCTCAGATGAAAAGTAGGCATCTTCTGGCAATGGTGAACGGCAAGATGATGAGGAGCCATGCATCAGCTGATGCTGCATAGGAGATGAGTGATGAGGAGAGGAATCGGTATGCTTTTGTTTGGATTGTTTCTTTCTAGGTTGAATATGGGAACTGGCAGTGGTCGGTGCCATGAAGGAGTGAAGCGGATCCAAAGACGGCACTGGAGGCTGATCCGACAGTGCCGAAGAAACCGGTGCCGATCTCGGTGCGGTTGACAGTGCCACTATCAGTGCTGTTAACGTGGGCATTGGCACACTCGGTGCCTGGTTTGGTGTCGTGCCGTAGAGGATGAGGGTGCTGAGTTCGGTGCCGAGGACGTCGGTGGTTCCACGGTGCCTGGATCCGAGCTCTCAGAACGCTCGCTACAGTTCGAGGCGAATGGGGGTGCTATCACTGTGCTTCCTCGAGTCTTTGCCACGGCTATCCGATGGCTTAGTCTTATGCGGATTACAAGTACCCGAGGAACCTATAGCCTCCTTGGTACGAGTAGCGGGAGATGGCAGTGCGGATGATCTCTTCATCCTCCGTGGCGTGGAGACTGGCGATCTTGTTCTTTTTCTCGGGGAGTGCTCCGAAGATTTCCTTGGAGGTCTGGGGTCAGAAGCCGGTCTTAGGGAGCTTTCTAGTAGAAAGAGCTTTAGATGCAGCTCCTGGTCTTTACGAGCTCAGGAGCTCATGCTCTTACAGTGGGTACATTTGAGGGGGACATGAGACTCTCCCAAACACCGTATGCAGGTGGAATGGCCAGCTGAGGCAGGCATGGCCTCTTTACAGTTGGCACATCACTTGAAGCCCGGTGAGCTCAGCATTCTGCGAGTTCTTTCTTTCTTTCCCCTCTTTCTTTTTTTTAAATAAGAAGAAAGGGTTTTTTTGTTGTTTTTTTTAAACTGGGGAACGGTCTGAGAAACAAAAGGAACGGTTTCTGAAGAACAAAAGGAGCAGCATCAGAGGAACAAGGGATTTCTGAGGGAAAAAAAATTTTTTTTTTTTTAAAAAGGAAAAATGAAAGGGGAAAGAACAGGCTAAACTATTTTTATAAGAATCTCTCTCTCTCTGTCTTTTAGATACGAAAGAAGAAAGGAAACGAAGAGAACTGCTGAGTTGCTCCGTCTTGGACTGGCTGTTGAGAAGGAATGGCGGGCTACGCACGCAGCTGAGCACGCCAACTGCTCCAGATACACCAGCGCGCGTGCGCGGCCCTACTCTCTACACTGCTGTAAAGTCTCCGATCCTGGGCGCCGCAGGACACGACACCTCAAATGGAGCACCCACAGGGACATCACTCGATGAAGAAATTACCAGATCAGATTTCTCCACTCACTCATAACTGTAAAGACAGGGCTGCACAAGGTGAAAGACAGTGGAGACGTACCTGAGTAAGCATATTACTACTTACAAATTTGCACCTACTGCCCATCTTTTGAACAGCTTCACCAGTATGGCTCTAGTACAGAGGTGTCAAACATGCGGACTGCAGGCCATTTGTGGCCCGCGATCTGTTCTGCTGAGGCCCGCACTGGTTGTACCAGCCCAGGATTTTCCCCACATAAATCTGTTAAGAATGAGTTATATTTGATCATATCAAATGTAAGATACATAAAGATTTACCCAACTTCATTCGAGTAACTGTTTTTTTCCCCTCATACCAATAGTCAAGAGACAACAGACCATATGTACAGGTAGTTGCTGTGAGGTTTGGTTTTTTTTATATCATTTTGTGGCCCATCAAACTGAGTTGCTGACAGAAATGGCCACCAAGGCTAAATGACTTTGACACCCCTGCTGTAGTAGCATCTCTCTTTCATGCCTCAGCCTCCCATTACAAACACTTCTATGGTGGAATGAGCTGTTGGGTGAGAACTCCTTTGTGCTAGCCAGTCCAACCTCTGTCAGTGAACAGCAACAGGACTTGCCTCTGCTGCTGCTGCTCAGAGTTTTGCCAATCTGCAAAAATTAACCTGATTCTTGTCAGTTTCACTGATGCAGTTCTAAGTATCAGAAGGGAAAATCACAAGACACTGAAAGTTACAAGCATCCGCAGATATACTGGAGCGGTCTGTCTGCAGATTCAAGCAAATGACAATTTTACATTCGGTTCTTTATTGGAAGGATTTCTTCATAACCATGAGGGCATGAATTTGATGAAATTGGTCACGGGTTCCCACACTCACTCAGAAAAGAGAATTACCTATTTACAATGGATGAATGAATTTTCTAAGCATTGCCCCAAAGCAACCAACCAGCCATTACAATGCTCATCTTTTAACTTGTTACCATCATTAGATGTAGATCCAAAATAATAGCCAATTGAATAGAGCCATTATTAGCAATCGATATATGCTCTGCAGCTCAAAAAAAATCAGACCATGTATTTAGGTGACTAATTTTAGGCACCAAAATCTTGACATAGATTTTAATTAAAATTGAGATAGATAAACAGAGGAATAGTTATAATATAAGGTAATCAAAACAAAACCAAATGGCTTCAGAATTTTATGAAACTGTCAGTGAGAGCTAAAAAGACTTATCCACCTGATAAAAACTATATGGGAGAGAGACTGGAACAGACAAATTGATACTGAATTATGGCAGTCAATATGAAGATATTTAAAAAGTTTCAATTAATGCCAGTTATAGTATAATAAATTGTATTAAGTATGGTATCAAGCACAAATATTTTAAAGGAAAAAAAGTGTGAATCTATACAACCTTAGACTTATGCTCCCTGCCTCAGCTCTCCTCTTTCACTTTCTGAATAACTGCATGAAAAATTACTATGATACTGGATTTCCAATCAGACTGCCCAAACAGATGTACACAACAGCATTTTATGCCCTCACCATAAGATATAAATTTTCATTAGCTATGTTCTTAACTCAGTGAAAAGATACAAAGACAGTGCAATATCAAGTTATTACCTGGAAAGGGAATAAACGCATGCCTCATGCTAACAGAAAATGGCATCCCTCTTTCTTTGGGTCCCTGATCAGTCAGAACCTTGAGGCTGCAAGGCAAAGTACTGTAACGCTTTCTACCTCTGTGGAGACAATATATTGTTTACTCATACGATTTTTGTAGTACCTCTTGTTGCATCAACTGTGGTTACAAAGACTTTTAAAATCACACTAACTATTTGCAAAAAAAAAAATCAAACAGGCATAATAGGTGTGTATTGTTCTTTCAAGGTCAACAGACTCTGGCTCTAGTAGACTAGCTACAATGCTGGCAGACCAGGTGCCAATTCACATCAAGGTCACGGGGCCTCTCCAAACGCTGACAAATACAAAGCTGGAAAGCAGTCTGGCTCACTTGTATTGTTTAAAAAGATATTAAAGTTGTAAGAATGTGTTTAGACTTTATGATATGCTCATAGGATACTGCATGTACTAATCCTACTTAAAATATCTATCTCCTATGTTAGAGGATAAAATTTAAATGTTTGCTCTATCATTATGGAAATATTTACTAAGACTGTAAACCCCCCCAGTCAGGGGAGAAGCTGTGAAATACTAGTTTAAAGGGTGTTATCTCCTCCACAATAACGGAAGGTCTATAGACATCAGACAAGCCATCTGGAACATCAGCAGGCAAAAGACTTTGTAGATTGCGCC
Organism: Pelusios castaneus; assembly: GCA_007922175.1. Lineage (NCBI taxonomy): Eukaryota > Metazoa > Chordata > Testudines > Pelomedusidae > Pelusios > Pelusios castaneus. Next base: position 2,180,337 of record ML685952.1, on the reverse strand, counting down.
CTCTATGCCCCTGAAGAGAAGCCAAAAAGTTGTCAGAAGAACAGCTAGCTCTGTAACCATGACAATCGCCTTCATCTGTGAACCGCCTCCCACCCATCACCCTCAGCACACCCACCCCTCAACCTAATTCCCTGTAGACACAATTCCTAACCAATACCTATCACATTAGCCTCAGAAATGTGTTCACACAAACTTGTATGCAATGTTTTTGTAGCTGTGTTGGTCCCAAGATATTATGAGAGACAAGGTGGATGAGATAATAGCTGTTATTGGATCAGCTTCTCCAATAAAAGATATTACCTCACCCACTTTGTCTCACACATAGTGGTTATTGGGACTACAAAAGCAGGAACAGAAGCAGCAGAGACCATGTGCTGGAAATACTATGGTCACACTACCCAGTAGTGAAATTATCAGCATCTAGTGACCAGCCATCCAGGCAAGGTTCCATTATTTAGGGGACTCTGAAAGGACTTCTGAGTCCTTATTTTCCCAAAAGACTCTAGCAATCAGTTTAGCAGAATGAAAGTCACCCCTTGAGATCAAGGTCAGATTACTCAGCCTGGGAAAAGCTAGACAAAATGAAGAGAGGAAAGACACCACCCACTTTCTATCCAATTTTTGTTAGTTTCTTTACTTTCTGGTTTCTCTTTTCTTTGGAGAAGAGAATAAAGGGAACATGAAAAGATTCAGAAAAGTCACGGAAAGAAATTTTTGAAGATGGATGGAAGTGGAAGTGTTTGTGGGGAATACAGAGAAAATCTCTCCAGCAAAATTTCACCAGTCAAGCCACTGAATCAGGAATTTGCCACCCAGGGCTTGGTTTAATCATCTAACTTAGCTATAGCACAGCCTCTAGTCTAATAAGGACACTCTAAATGACCAGGAGTTAGGAGAATTACAGCTGGCTGGTCAGGTTGGCCATTATCAGAAAATGAAGGCTGGACCTTACTGGTACAGTATTTCAGTGGTTTACACCTGCGAGCCAAGATTCATCGTTATAAGAGAAGCCTCCCTTAGCCCATCCTTGTGCCCCACCACATATTTGTTCAACCGGGGTACCTGATCTAAGTGCTTTCCAAAGATGAAGTGCTATATAACAGCTAAGAACTATTAATGTTATCAGGTATTTCATTGCACAATTGATTTCTGCACATTTATCCCTCTAAATTCTGAGCAAAACACTGAACAAGTCATACATCAGATATTAAAGCAGCCTATATCAATCTCTGTAAAATACAGAATAAAAGAAAACAGACAAGGCAATCAATTTAACAGAAACAGCACAAGTAGAATCACTGCTGGACACATTCCTACCTGCCTTCAAGAGAAGCAGAGCCACATCCTTGTGCTAGGGAAAGCGGGCTCTCTTTAACCAAGGTTGGCATTTCAATCTCAAAGTCTTTTGGCACATTCTGGATATTTGGGTCTATGAAGCTTATGCGGCCTAAAATGGAACAAGAACAAAAGAAAATAAGGACCAAGTAGGAAACAGTCCAATGCAAGTACAGAATACATCTGAACATACAGCTTGAACATACAAACCAAAATATTTCTGTGCAAAGCTGAGAACACAGGAAATCAAAGTGTCACACTCACTGCTTTCTGAACTATAAACATCTTGGGAGAAATAAGACTAAACTTTAAAATAATTACTTGTTAAAAATCTTAAAGGAAGAGAGATTACTAACTATAACTGACCGTTACTAACCTTCAGTAACTGTTCTTTGAGATTTGTTGCTCAGGTCCACTCCAAATTGGTGTGTGCACGCCTCATGCACAGTTGCCAGAAGAGTTGGCTCTGGAGCCCCCTGGAGTTGTGCCTTCACGGCGCCCTATATACGGCCCTGCCTCTTCAGTTTCTTCTTGCCAGCTAACTCTGACAGAGAGGTAGGCAGGTGGTTTTGAAATGGACACAAGCAACACATCTTCTTCCATTGCCTGCTCATGTTGATTCCAAGTAGGTGACTCCCAAGGAGACCCGTAGAAAAGGGCGTAGGAGTTCAACACACTCACAACTGTAATACTGCTCTGCCAGAGGCCATATTGTCTCTGGCTTGTTGAGCAATGGAATAGTGTGCCACGAAGATGCTTATGGATAAACACGTTGTGGCTCTACACATTTCCTGGATTGGGACTTGAGCTAGGGATGCTGTTGAGGATACCTGAGCCCTCATTGTAGTATCCAGCAGAAGACTTTGTTACGCGATAAGCTCTTAGTAGGTGGTGTCACCATTAGTCAGCCCTGACCAAAAGTCAACCCTGAGCAGAGCTGGTACTGACCAAGGACATACCTTGCTCCCACCAAATAGCAGACATAACTTGTAAGCTCTGTAAAATAACAAGATAAGACCGGGGCAAAGGAATGTTGTAAATAAGTGTGGAAAATAACCAGATGTGCATGCCATTTACCCACACAGCACACAAAAAGGTATAAAAGCTAGAAGTAAGCCACCCCCCTTAGTTGGAACTTCATCGTCGGGGCAACTGCTGTGTATGCTGCCACGAGTCATCGCTCCCCATGCTCTGCGCCCGCAGTTCTTTAACCAGGGTTCCCATCTGCTGAAGGGGTGTAAGCATTGGTTCTTTCCTATTCCTTTTCTTTTTTTGGTCTGTATTCAAATAAAACCACTTGTTTGTACCTTTCACCTTGTCTCGGGTGTTGTGCCTAACGAAGCCATCAAACCTTAGGGCCCAAGCTACTCTGTGTAGCTGGTACCTTCTTGTAACACTCATGGAGTAGGCTGTCAATGATGTGCTCGGTATCTTTTCAAAATCATAACAGGCCCTGGTACACGATGTGAGTCATGAAGAGATTCTTTGAGATGAAACCGGAAGGCCTTCATCCTGTTTACCACTGCTACAAAGAGTCGCATTGTTTTCCTTAAGGGATTAGTCCTTTTGTTGTAGAAAGCCAAAACCTGCCTAACAGCCAGTGAATGAAGCCTCTGCTCTCGATTGTTGGCGCATGACTTTAGATCAGGACAAACAGGCCCTGGTTCACGAGAAACTGCACTACCACCTTTGGAAGGAAGGCTGAGTGTGGGTGCTGGAGAACCGTGGCTTTGAAAAAGACTGTGTATGGAGGCTCAGATGTAAGAGGCTTAAATTCTGAAAATTCTAGCTGAAGTGATGGCCACCAGAAAGGCTAGATAGGCAGAGGAGAGAACGTGTCACTAATGGTTCAAACAGTGGCTTCATCAGTGCTGATAGCACCACGTTAAGATCCCATTGGGGGATCAGCTGACGCATCAGAGAGGGTATAATCTGTCGAGGCCCTTGAAAATACGCCCTATTGTATGATTATCCAAGTATGAAAGACTGAGATTGCAGCCAAGTGGACCTTTAATGACAATATCGAAATGCTTAAGCCGTAACAGGCAGTCCAAGATAAGAGGTATGGAAGATATGTTCTCCACCTAAATTTCCTGTGTGGAGCAGATGGAAAGTCTCTTCAATTTGACCAGGTGGGTGGTGCTGGTGGAAGGATTGCAGCTGCCAAGGAGGAGCTTTCTGATCTGTTCTGAGCATTCCAGCTCCAGAGGCTTCAGCCATGGAGCATCCATGCTGTGAGGTGGAGAGAACCTAGGTTGGGGTGAAGATGGCCATGATCCTAAGTGATTAAATCTGGCACAAGTGAGAGGCTGATAGGGGTCTCCATGGATGGAGCCAAGATGGAGCCACCAGAATTATGAAAGACCTTTCTTTTCTAATCTTCAGAAGGACTTTGTGAACTAGTGGGATCAGCAGAAATGCATAGAACAGGTGACCTGTCCAAAGGATGAGAAATGTGTCTGCTATTGATCCTTGGCTATGATTCTGGAAGGAGCAGAACTGCATGCAGTTCCTGTGATATTTCATCACAAACAAGTCAAGGTGGGGAATTCCCCAGTTTCAGAAGATATCATATGCCACATCCAGATGGAGAGATCATTCATAGCTGGAGAAGGACCTGCTGACATAGTCTGCCAGCCTATTCCATGACCCCCGCAGGTATGACATCTCCAAGTGAATAGTGTGGGCTATGGAGAATTTCCAAAGTTCTAGGGCTTCTAGGCACAGGGGAGAGGAGTGTGCTCTCCCCCTCTGTTCATACAGAATATTGCTGTTGTATGTCTTTTCTTACTGATATGCATTTGCCTGCCTGTTGAATGCTGGGAAAGTCTGAAAGGCTAGGTGTACCACTCTCAGCTCCCTCACACTGATGTTTGTTGATAGCTCTTCCCGAGACCAAAGTCTTGAGCACCACTAAGTGGACACACCAGACTCTCTATTCTCCTCATGAGCACACGAGAAAAGGGAAACAGTAGAGGAACAGCCGAAGATAGGGAATGGTGCCAGAGGGCAAAAACACTGAAAGAAGGGCAGGGAATAATGGGATCTGTTTGCAAGGTCCTCCCATAAGAACATTTATGGGTCTTCACACTTCTATTTTTTGAGACCTGCAAATCCACAGATACCCACATCATATCTGCAGATGCGATGCAGATATCTGCAGACCATTTCTTGCAGATATAGATCGAATATGGATCCACCTATTTGTAACCATGCAGGGCTTTATCTATTTTTTAATCACTCCAATGTTATCTAAAAGATTTTCATGCTGCAGAAACTAAAAATCAAGACCACAGTAGCAAAGCATAAACACAAAGACAAAAAAAATACTGTGATATTATAAATGTTATACTACATGGCATTACTATATAAACTCGGTCAGGATTAAAGCATATTCATCCATACAAAATAAGGAAAAAAGGAAAAGCAAATAAATAACTACATGCAATGAACAATGCCAGCTCATCCATGCCAGTCAAAAGGTAATATTTAATAAGACAGAATAGTTCCGCAGGTAAAGCACAACATCTGGGAGTCCACATTCCTGAATTCTCTTCCTACCTCTACCACTGACTCTGTGGTATCGTAGATAAGTGACATTATTGCTTTGTGCTTCAATTTCCATACCTTTCAAGTTGGGATAATACATACGGTGCCTCTAAGGAAGGGAGTTAGCCTATTTAATTACTGTTTTTTAATTAGCTTGAGACTCTCATAAGGAAGATGCCCCAGAAAAGTTTTAAACACTAAAGACACCCTCAAATGCTGTAACTATCTGTGGAGTCGCACCAAAAATTTGTATGTTTGCACTCTCATAACATTCTAGCAATATTGCTACAGGAGTGCAAAGCTACACAGGATTTTAAAGAGTCTAATCTTAATACAAATTAGCATTCGTCTATATTTAAAACAGTCATTAATAGTTTGGTTGGAAACTTCAATATAGAACATGCCGAGCTTTTTCTCTTCAGCCACAAAGGTTGTATGTGACCAGATAGGATTTCCTGTACATCTCATTACCTGTAGCAGTGTGAGTCTGAGATATAGGATAGATCCTCTCCATCCCTAGTGTAGGATTCAAATGCTTTTCCCTCTGCAGTGGAAACACCACCTTGGTCAATGCATTGGTGATCCTCCTCCATTCTAGTATCAGGCCTGGTAATGGGTGTAAGACCTTTAATTTCTCCAAAACATCCTACAAAGGTAAAAGAAGGACAAATATATTATTAGCTATCTTACAAGTTCTACAAAAATTGTTTCTTCAGTTCCACAAAGATAAATCCTAATCTACAGGGAATGATATATCTATAGTAGTCTTCAATTTTTATAGTCACATCACAATATTATGTGAACATTAGCTCCGCACACATCTGCTGTATGGACAACAAGAATGCCATGACAATTGCTGCTGTAATAGCATGGAGCCAAAAAAACAATGATTAGAATTAATATGTTGTGTCTTGAGTCTTAAATAAAATTTTTAGGGTCTGCTTCCTCAAATAAGTCATATGAAATTATCACTTGCACCATTATTGTGTTACCACATCTCTCCCACTATTAACTCTCTTCCTTCCTGTTCTTACACCATTTCTTTCCCTGTATCTCTCTTATCTATACATTGGGATAGCCCAAACAAGGACCTCAAACACACTCCTTCTGGGACAAAGTGGATCACTCGTAATAAAAACCTTGACGTTTAAGTGGAACAAAAATTTCTATTTATGGATCAAGGAAGATGGGCAGGCAAAAGCAAAAATGATGGCATATAAAAATGCACATTTATACACCATCTGAGTACAGCCCTTGAACACCAAGAAGTTCAATACATCACTCAGCAACATAAAAGTTAGGCAACTCCTGCTGTGTATTTTCTCTAAACATCTGCTTTCCATTCCTTTGTGTTAGCTCTACTATGCTATACTTGTGCTAAACACTGAGCAAAATCTACTAACATCCTTGTCTCTTTACTGCAGAAGGTTTCCAGGAATCAGTATTTGCTTAATCACACACTTATCACATTGGACCAAAGGGATATTGGAAGAGCAACACACTTTAATAAGTGCTGAAAATAGGGAACACATAAATCTGCTAGTACCTTTTGCCTAACAAAAGCAGTTATTAGCTCCAGGGAATCAGGATTAGCGCTGTGTTTCACAACAGTTAGCAACTGACAGTCCTGTTATTGGTCCTATCCTAGACCTTATACATGCTTCCAGTACATTAAATTTTGAAACACCAACGAAGTTTGTGGTTCTGAAAGCAAATTCTGTGAAGTGCACAACACAGGAATTGTCACAGTGAAAATTCATCAGCTACATTCTGCCACACAGGAACTGACACATGACCCCATTGCAAATCTCCTCCATTTACACTTAAACAATGTATTTTTTTCTGTGTATCTACATTGGTATTTATACTGCAATAATCACCCTGGTATCTGAGTACCTGTCAAGATGAGCAACTGGCTCCTAGATGGGAGGGAGATTCTCCAGCTGTTAGCCCAACACATTTAACCTGTGACCTAAAAATCAATCCGTGCTATTTCTGGCTTACAATAAATGCTGCATGCCACATTCATCAATGACTTAAATGCAGCCAAATCCACTCTTTTAGAGTTATGTCTTTTTTTACCCCTCTGTCTCTTCCTAAGGCACAGATGTAACTGAGGGAAGAAGAATGGCACTTGATTAAAACTCTGTTGATGTAGAAGGCAAAAAAGAATGCTGCCCACATTTCAAGAGCTGAATAGGTCTCCAGTGCTAACAGGAGCAGAAAGTGGGGATCATTTATTTTTGTCAGTCAGCAGATCTGAGTGTCATACATCCAAGGAGCAGATCTGGGAAGTAGAGGATTCTTTTTGATAGTCCTTTTTCAGATGAGAACTATACTTTAACTGTACCTTGGTCGTACTGAACTGCTTGCCCAACCTGACCCTGTTTGCATTAGCAGGGGCTCTTCTGGCATAACCCAGAGTTTTCTTGTTCCCTTGTATTTTCACATCTCCATTTGGTGGCAACTTTAGCTCCAAAAACAAGACCTGAAAGAGGCCAGCATTTCAATAAGTGTCTATATTTTCATACCAGAAGAAAACAGTAATTGACTCTCAGCATTAAAATAGCCTACATTCTAAGCAAAGCACAGCAATAATGCTCTAGGTAATTAAAAAGCTAATTAAAGAACTGTGTTACACGCAGCTGTTCCTTCTTATTTTAATTAACTACAAAATGTAGTCTAAAATCTCATTTTCTAATCTGGAAAGCTTGGGTTGGGAACTGTGTTTCGAGATAAGGTAATTCACAGCTATAAAGCAGGGGTGGGCAACCCCAGCACATGTGCCAACAGTGACACACGAGCCCATTTGGAGTGACACTCGGCATCCTCTGTGGGGCCACAGAAATGGCCACTCCTGCCACCAAAAGACACTGTAAGAGGCTTCTTTCACAGGCAGCTGCAGTGCGGAGGTCCCTGCCATGCCCATATCCCAGGCGTACCATGTAAAGAAGCCGTCCAGAGCGGCTCCTCTCTGTGGTATGTCGCTGCCAAAAGGAGCCACTCCGGGCAGCTTCTTTCCGCAGCGTGCCTGGGGACCTCCGACAGGAGCTGCTCCTGGCAGCTTCTTCCCATGGCGTACCTGGGGACCCCTATCCCCAGGCACACTGCCAAGAGGAGCCACTCCAGGTGGCTTCTTTCTGCAAGCGGCTCCTTTTAGCAGCATGCCTGGGAAGCTCCCCCGCATCCCCCTTAGCTGGGCCACTGCCAAATTTTTAGGTGTCCATTGCTTATTTTTAGCAGAGGGGGCCATCGGCACCAGTTGAGGGTCGGGGAGAAGAGGCCAGCGCAGGGGTTGGCAAAGATTGCCAATCCCTGCTTTAAAGTAATGTTACATATATCCTTGCTTCTTAATAGCGATCTGTAACGAAAATAGGTGATACCAAAAGAGATGGAAAAGCTAGGGGGTCTGGGAGAAAGGAGAAAAAATACTAGCAAGGAAGAGACTGCAGAAAAATTGCACTGACGGAACTGATGGCAGCTACTGTTTACAGAATAGCTTCAAATAGTTTGGATATTACAGTTTTTCTACCAATTCGCATCAGTTAAAGACCTAGCCATGATGAAGTACTTATGTCATTAGATACACAGGAACTATAGTAATAGAATAATTAATACTTAATTAATTAATAATTAATATGAAAAACAAACAAGGAGTCTGGTGGCACTTTTAAAGACTAACAAATTTATTTATTGCATGAGCTTTTGTGGAAGAAAATGGGTAAGATGGGGAACTTACAGAATGGGAGCAAAATAAATGCAGGCAAGTAAGTCATAGGATCTGGTATGTAATACTTTATTTCTTGTCATAAATTGTTGTATAGCATTTTGTATTATTTAAAGCGGCTGTGTTTTATTCTAGAACTGACAGGCACGAGTGTGGAAGTAATTCTAACACACATTTGTATAGCATACATGTTTTAGATTAGAAGCTGAATTCAGGGTTTAGTTTTTATTTGTTTGCATCTCTCTCCAAAGCATAAGAGATGTCCATGGCTGGGGTGGACCAGGCCACGGATCTCATGTAGTACAGAGAATTCTCTCAGGTCTTTGGCTGGTTGGTTCTTGCTCAGGAGCTCAGGCTTTAACTGATCATCATATGTGGGTCAGAAAGGAATTTTCTCCCACCTCAGATTGACATTGACCTTAGGTGTTTTTTCACTTCCTCTGCAGAGTGTGAATGGATGTCACCTACCAGACATTTTGGTATCTCTCATTTAATCAATTCCCTGCTGTTGCATGGACCTCAGATATTGGTGCATCTCAGCCTCTCCTTTTCTCCGGCTGTGACATAAAAGAGTCGAGTCTCCAAAAGGCTGTAATATTTTTTCTAATTCCAGTTCTTGAGTTTAGTGTACAGGTGGCTGGGGGTGATGACGGGCTGTGAAATACAGATCAGCCTGGAAGACCTGCTGATCCCTTCTGGCCTTAAGCTATGACTGGTGTGTGGTGAAGCCACAAGAAAATTACACCAATAACCTCAAAAGAGTGCTAAACCTTTATATCAGATCACTATTATTTTGGACAAACCACATTTCGCAGCAACATTATTTTAGAGAGAGGTTTCATTTTATTTCTTAGTCCTGATTTGTTGCAAAATATTGGCTCTTACTTTGGCCACTAGTGCAGGAATGCCTTCAGACCATTGTTGTTTTATGGGTAAACACCATATATGCAGGAAAGAGAAACATTTTTGTAGAATTTTTTTAAATGGCAACTGTTTGAAACTTCTTAAAAGATTTGCAATGTTAAAAATAGTCCTAGTGGAAAGGAAATGGCAAGGTAATTCCAATTTATTGCTACAATCAGCACACACAGCATGTGTGAAAGCATCCATTTGGATTAAAAAGTATTATATTTATGCAAATTTATCAGCAAGTGATTTCCTTTAATATTTCTGGAAGCATTCATTTGTATGAACGAGTTCACAGATTCTGAGACGCTTACCACACTTGTTTTAAAACTTTTATTTGTGCCTAAAATGCCAAGGGCAGGAGTAATAAATCAGCAACAGGGGTTACTAACAAATCAGGGACTATCAGTGTAGTAATGAAGAAGCTCTAGGGCTTGGGGAATCTACTGCAAAATGACATATATTGTGCATTTAAATTACAACAGCTATTCCACACTATCTCCCCATATGGACAGTCTTATTCTGCACTAAAAGTGCCTTTGTGCAGTTTAGTTTAATCCAAATGGATTAATTTATGATGCGCAAAGACAATTTTAGTCTTAGTAGTGGAATAAGTATCCACATAGGAAGGCAGAATGGAATAGCTACTTTCTCTAGGTAGACAAGCCTCTAGTCTCACAGTATTAGTCCAAAACATTCTGGTTGCTATTTGACAACTGGCATACCTCATACATTAAAGGTTGCAGACAGCGTTTTTACAAATTGAAGATCTGATTCTGCAAAGTACTGCAAACTGTCACCTTCCACTGAAGTCACTGGGAAGTAAATACTATGCAGGCAGTGCTCAGTACTTTGCAGGATTAGGGTCTATGATGGCTGAATAGGAAAACCAACTTAGATCAGAATTAAATTTGATTTCTGTCTTTCCTTAAAGTACAATAGCCTCACCACCATATACACATTCAACCCACCAAGGTTTTTACCCAAATATAAGGCTCTCAGATACAATCACCCTGCCCAACTCCTTGAAATACCTCTGCAATGTCATCAGGGCTGGTCAAAGAGAAGCTGTGGCCTGCCACCTGATAAGCCTGGGCTTCAATCTCATTCAGTTTCGTTTGCATGACCTGTTTTTGGTTTTCGCACTCTGCTGTGCTAAAGCCTATTCCATTCAGTTCCAGCAGGGCCAAGCAGTACTGGGTGGGCATCTCCACTTTATGGAAAACATCTAAAACAAGTAGAAAAGCCGAGAAGTGAGTTTACAATATTAATGGCAGGTGTATTACAGCTGGAGCTGGCAAATCCCAAATCAACTAGAAATTTATAAATCCAGAATACGAGTGCTCATGCTCACTGTAATTTTCTAATTCCAGGAGAACAACAACATTTATTTATGAAGTCTGGTTGTAGATGTGTTGGTCCCAGAATAGTAGAGAAATAAAGTGTGTGAGGTCATATCTTTTATTGGACCAACTTCTGTTGGTGACCAAGACAAGCTTTCGAATGCACATAGAGCTCTTCTTCAGGTCTGCTTGAAGGGCAAAGAAGCAGTGCCACTGGGTGGTGGGACCCACTGCTTCCTCTCTCCTCAGCCTCATCAGCTCCCAATCCCCCCCCACCCTGCACTGGATCAGCTCTCTGAACCCTTCCCCCTACTCTGGCTGCCCAGCCCTGGGCTACTCCCTGCCCCCATCCTGGCCTCACACTGACCCCCTCCCTCAGCCCCGATCCCAGCCCCACACCATCTTTCGGACCCTTTCCCAGCCCCATGCCATCCTTGTGCCACCCCCATCCCATCGCCCTCAGCCTTGCACCACCACCCCAGCCCGATCCTGGCCTCGTATCACACCCCACCACCCAAGGTGCCCCCCAACCCCTTTCCCAGCCTTGCGCCATCACCCCAGCCCTGATCCCATCCCCGCACCATCCCTTTGCCAGATTTTAGCCCCGCATCCCCTCCCAGAGCCCCGTTCCACCCCCCCCAAAGTCCCCTCCAGGCCAAATCCAACCCTGCACCTCCCACGGAGCCCTGTGCCCCCCCCCACAGCCCCAATCGCCCCTCAGCCTCCACTGCCCCCCACCTCCCGCCAGGCCTGTAAACCCACCAGGCCCGCTGAGTCTCTCTGAGGCTCCATGCAGCCGCACCAGGTCCCCCACTGCCTTGCCATGGCCCCGATGGGGCTCCCTGCAGGCCCATCGGGGATGCCCGCAGGCCCACCAGATCCCCTGCCAGGCCTACCGCAGCCCAGTAGGGACCCCCGGCAGGCCCGCTATGTCCCACCTGGTCGCTGCTCTCAGTGGGCCAGATTCCAGCCCCTGGCAGACCAGATTCTGGCCCACGGGCCATAGGTTAACAAGGTAGATCTAAATGATTTAGTTCTTTCAAGATAAAAGGCTGATGCAAGTCTCACAACTGAAGTGCAGAGGAGTGCACCCTGTTACTTAGTGTGTGGTTTTAGATAATTGGTAAAAGGATTGGTTAATTCGATGGAATGATGATGTGATCTTGAGGATAAACTTGGGATGAGGCCTTAAAGTTACTTTATTTTTTATAAAAGATTGCATATGGTGGATGTGCCATGATACCAAGCTGGGAGGGATTGCAAGTGCTTTGGAGGATAGGATCACAATTCAAAATAATTTGGATAAACTGGTGAAATGGTGTGAAGCAAAGAGAATGAAATTCGATAAAGACAAATGCAAAGTACTCCACTTAGGAAAGAACAATCAGTTGCACACATACAAAATAGGCAACGACTGCCTAGGAAGGAGTACTGCAGAAAGGGATCTGGATGTCATAGTGGACCACAAGCGGTTGAAAAAAAGTAAACACCATTCTGGGATGTATTAAAAGGAGTATTGTAAAACAGACACGAGAAGTAATTCTTCCGCTCTACTCCGCCCTGATTAGGCCTCAACTGGAGTATTGTGTCCCGTTCTGGGCACCTCATTTCAGGAAAGATGTGGACAAATTGGAGAAAGTCCAGAGATGAGCAACAAAATGATTAAAAGTCTGGAACACCTGATTTATGAGGGAAGATTGAAAAAACTGGGTTTGTTTAGTCTGGAAAAGAGGCGACTGGGAGGGGACATGACAACAGTTTTCAAGTTCCCAGAAAGTTGTTATGAGGGGGAGGGAGAAAAATTATTCTCCTTAACCTCTGATGATAGGACAAGAAACAGTGGGCTTAAATTACGGCAAGAGAGGCTTAGGTGTCAAGGTGATTAACCATTAGAATAAGCTGCCTAGGTAGGTTGTGGAATCTCCATCACTGGAAGTTTTTAAGAGCAGGTTAGACAAACACCTGTCAGGGATGGTTTAAGAGGCTACTTGGTCCTACCATGAGTGCAAATGACTGGACTCGATGACCTCTCATGATCCCTTCCAGTTTCTATGATTCTATAAGGCTCCTAGTTCACATCTCACTGATGTTATGGCAACCAGGAATGCTACCTTCATGGACATAGGTGTGAGGGAGCAGGTTATTAGTGGCTCAAATGATAGTTTGGTGATTGTTCTTAGAATAAGTTTAAGATCCAATGGTGGAGTAAGAGAATGGATTTCCAGGTGTAGGTTTTATATCATGGTTATAAAACATGTTACAATTCGGTGTGTAAAAACAGTTTTGTCATCTGTATGTGGGTGGTGGCAATAGAAGATAAATGTACTTTGATGAACTAACCGACAGTTCTATTTCTTTTAGATTTAGAAGGTGTTCAAGTATGACTGGGATCAGTGCAGATGTTGGCGTGAATTGCTTTTGTAGGCACCATGAAGTAAATCTGCGTCACTTCTGAAGGCAGATCTTCCTCATGGAGGATTTTCTGCTATTTAATAATAGCAGTTTTACTGGTTCTGAACACTATAGTTCTGCTTATTGGAACCCTTCAGGAACCCAGGCAATTATGTGTAATTTGTTCGTGTGTGAGTGAATGATGCGACCCCTGTGCTAGGATAGAAGATCCTGTCGGAATGGGAGGAAAATTGGTGTTCGGGCTGACACCTGTGTCAGATAGGTGAACCATGGCTGTCTGGGCCATGCTGGAGCTATCATTATGACTAGCTCTGTCCTGTCATATCTTAAGTAGGGTTTTGTTTATTTGAGGAATTGTTGGGAAGGGTGGTATCTAAATGGTTTTCTTTTTACAGCAGGTATATAAGTGCCAAGCATGCACAGAGTAGCACAAGAGTCCCTCATCATGTGCATTTCTTCATTGGTTTTCTCTGTGAAAAGTTTATTTTTATTGAAAGGAAGGTCTTCAATTGTTGCCTGTAGCTGACTGGGCAGATCAGATGCACGCAGCTATGAATATCTCCATTAGTATGGCAATTCCGACACTTCCCACCACAGTGTCTATCACATCAAGGGAGGCTTGGAGTGCATCCTAGTGATCAAATGTCTTTCATTTATGATGGATAGGAATTGTTCTTTTCTGTTTTCTGCTATATGTTCAATAAATTCTGATAATTTGATGTAGATGTTCTGATCATAATTCACCAATAATGCAGCATAGTGTGCCGCCCTTAATTGTGGGGTCAAGGATATACCTTTCTGCTCAACAATTCTAGTCACTTATTCTCTTTGTCATGAAGTGTGGCTCTATTATATTGTTGCTTGCTTCTGTGGTTAGTTGCTTCCACAACTAAAGAGTTAGAATACCTTAGAGTACCCATCCACCACCTAAGTCCTTGTTGAGAACATAATATTTTTGGTCGGGCCTCTTACAGGTGGGAGAGATCGTGCGGATGTCTGCCAGATACTATTGGCAGGTTCTAATAAGGCATCCTCCATGGGGAGAGCAATTCTCAGTGTTGATGATGATGATGTCTGCAGAATATTTAAAAGTTTATGCTGTGCCTCTGCTACTTCCTGCATTTGTATCTCTGCTACTCATGGATCTATAGACTTCAAGGTCAGAAGGGACTAATATAATCGTCTAGTCTAGGGGCTCTCAACCCCTGGCCTGTGGAGGCTTTTAAAGTGGCCCATGCTCCCCTGCCACTGGCTGGGTGCCAGGCTGTGGCTGTGCCCAAAACCACATGCAGGCTGATTTTGTTACCATCAGAACAATCAAGGTAACAAAATCTCCTGCACACCATATATAGGCAGATTTTATTTCCTTGGCTGTTCTGACGGTAACTAAATCAGCCCGCACAGTTTTGGGTACTACAGGGCTGCGGCTACCTGCGCAGTCCCAGCATGCAGCTGGGAGCCAGGCTGCAGCCACTCACCTCCCCTCTGCGCTTGGGGCCTGTTCATGGACATCTAGCTCCCCCCCTCCCCCCCCATTTTCAAACTTTTTTATTTTATTTTTTTATTTATTTTTAAAAAGCCTTTTTGGCTCAAGGACCACAAATACAATTTTTACAACCCTGAAGGGCCACCAGTCTATTTAATTAAAATGTAATTACATTTAATTAATCAGATTTTAATTAACTTTCATTGGAATTAATTTGAATGTAATTAATTAAATTTCAATGACATTTTAATTAAATAGACTGGTGGCCCTTCAGGCTTGTTATATTTGTGGCCCTAGAGCCAAAAAGGTTGGGAACCACTGATTTAGCCTGACCTCCTGCTACTCTTTTAAGGTGGTCCTGGAATTGTTTAAAATCATCCGCTGTTATGGGGACGGGGAGAATAATGGCTTCATCTGGCAATTTCAAAGAGTTAAGCCAAGAAGGGGGTGATGATGTATCCTGGTGCACACTCTCTTCAGTGCCCTCAATTGTATCAGTAGCTGGAGGTACTGAAGCTGATTTAGGAGGGTGACGTGGGTCTGTGTGCCTGGTAGGTGGATGGTCTGCTGAACTGGGCAGAGTAGAAGGACCATGCATCCCATCTGGGACAATGTGTTTGATAAGACACAGGTGAGCCAAAAGATGGAGGTCCAAATCATGGATAAGGTGGGATATTAAGATTATGGCACTTATGAAAAAAAATGTGGCCTCTTCACTTTCATAATCCTCCTAGCTTGAGAAGAACATACGTGAAATAAAATCTTCTCAAGAGAATGAGCCAGAGATATGTCGGTGCTGTATAATTCAGAAATTGGGAAGATGTTAGAAACTCCTCCTGTGTTCGTTGGTCCCTGCATTTATCTGTGCGCTTTCCCGGAGCCACTGTTGTTGGTGCTGTATCTGCTGCTGGTGCTGGAGTGGGTATCGATACCGGAAGCAGGTTGGTGCTGGATGTTGGTGTCAAGGTAGTCGGCAGGCCAACGGTACTAATGGCATTATAGATGCCAACAGTGTTCTGATTTGAGGATCAGCTGTTTTTGGTGCCGTGGTCATGTTCGGCACCAAGGTCTGTGTCGGTGCCAGCATAGTAACAGTTTTTGCCATTTTACAAACTGTTAGTTTTGATGGTGCAGTAGTGGAATGGTGTTATACCAGTTTTTCCGTTTGCTCCATTTTGGAGCAGAAGGCTGTTTATCGACTGTGCCAGACAGTGTTCCTGAGGAACCTTTAGCTTCTTTGGTACAAATTCGCAGATGAGTGATCTCCTCTTCTTTTATGTTATAACAGGAGGAGGCAGGTGTCTTTTTCTTGTCCAGGATCCGAAGTTAGTCTAAGAGACTTTTCCATTAATAGTAATTTGAATTGCGGGTCTCTATCACATCATACACTGGAACTTAAGTTTTTGCAGTGCGTGCATTTTTGTGTGTTATGTATCCCTCTCCGAGGCACTTCATACAGAGTGGCCACTGGATGTGGGAATTGCATCTCTGTGCAAGTCACATATTTTGAAATGAGGTGAACCTGGCATGTCACTAACTTAGTGAGGGGAAACCTACCTATACCAAGATAAGTCCTAAAATAATTTTTTTTTAAGTAGCAAAGAACAAGTTAAACTATTAGGGGGAAAAAACAGAACTAATTAACTATCTATTTAGAAAAACAAACAATTTGAAACTGAATTTCGACGTGCAGTAAGCAACTGCTAGGAACTCCATCTCTGACTGCAGACAGTTGAGAAGGAACTGAAGAGGTCGGGTCGTATGTGTGCCAAAAAGTGCACCAACACGTTGTGAGACTGCCATGAAGCATGCACGACCCAGACGAGCACTGCTAGCAAAAATCTCTGTTCGATGATGCGAGGACACACCAACACCTAATGTGGAGCACTCACAGGGACACTACTCAAAGAAAGGACATACATACATCCTTCTTTTACTTTTACAGGAGAATTATTAGTATTGTGCTGTCAAGTTAGACAACTCTCCAATGCAAATTTCAGTGCAAAACCCCTGAGCCTGCAGGCTCATGGACCAGGAACTAACAATATTTTCATGTATGTGCATATACTGAAACAGTCTCAACAAATTACTCAGTTATGGAGTTACCTCCAGGTCCTCTTTACCTGTTAGATTTTCCTTCTGCAACAGAGCATTGAGTCGGTTCATGGTGTTGAAGATGAGCACAGATTCTATGGCAGCTCGGTACCGGCCAGAGTGATCAGCACTGGCACTAAGTCCCAGGCTCTGAACCCCTTGGCCAGTTCCTATCCCTTCAAGTAGGGGCAGTTCGTGAGGGAGGAAGTTGGTTACCATGTTGTGAAGGGTACGCTCCTTAGCGCCAGGATCCAGAAGCCAGCATGCTACCTAAAATGGAGACAAATCTATCATGAAAATCTTTTTGATTCTAGTACTTCAACAAAAATATTAATTGGAAATTAGACCAAAAATTCTTAACACTAGTGTTAAATTCAAATATCTGCAAAGTATCAGCTTCCTTGATTAAGTAGATGAGTTAGAATAATTCCTGGAAGAAATTAGATAATTTAGAATGAAATTTTCAAAAGCACTAGCAACCCAAGTCTCACTGAAAGTCACTTTTAGGCACTTTTCAAAATTTTATCCAGTCAATTAAATGCACAAAAAAAGTATTGCCCTCAGTCAACAGTCCTTTCTATAGAACACACATCCATTCAAATCTAAAATGGAATAAATCTGAAAACTATAGTTAAAATACATCTGCTTTGAAAACTGACTGTAAAATACAGCATGACGGGATTTACCATCAATTTGGGATCTGAGAAGCGGAGTTCCTTTCCTGTTCGCATATTAGCACTAGTAATAAGGATTCAGCAAGACTAATTCTACTTTCAGTAACCCCTGTGCAAGTCCACTGTTGTCAATGATGTAAGAAACTGAAACTGAAATATAATTAACAGCTCTGTTGATGGTGCATGAGCCAAAAAGAATCTAGCTCACTCTTCCATATTAGTGCTGCACTGCAAACAGGAATAAAAGAATAGTTAAGTAAACAGATCTGATTCTGCTTGTACACAGGGAGCAGAGGAGGCCTGTTGAATAAGCATGTGCCTTTTTACAATGTGTTTTATTTTTATATTAAATCTGCATCTTCTTACTAAAAGCTAAATCTTTTCTGTGCTGCACATCTTAGATATAGTTTGCTTATTTACAAATTTTGACAGTGATATCATGCAATTCCACCTGAAGGTTGGCCTGCTTTACACAAGCAATAATGCTAATATCTCAGCGTCTAGATCAATGAGAAGTGATTTAAAAATTTTAATTAAAGTATAAGTACCAAGCCAGAAAATGTCAGACTTTAGAGATTTGCCAGGTGGTAAATGACACAGAAGAAATCCATTGATTCCCTCAGTGCTCTGTAATTAGTTACAAATAAAACAGACTGTAATAAATCAGGTTTACTGATGAGGAAAACATAAATGAAGACACTGACAGTTACATGTCTTTGCTCTGAGAAGCCCCAGGGAGCCAACTGTTGATTAAATGTTCACTGATATAAAACAATACCATGGCAAGGTAGAAAATGAAGGTTACTTATCTGTAATCAGGGTTCTTTGAGATGAGCCACTGCATGATCACACTTTTGGGATTAAGGCACCTGTACTGCATACTTCCAGAACTTTCTGGAAAGCAGTGTCCATTGAGACTACTTGTCCCTCTCATTCTGGTGGAGTCCAAGGTCATGGAATGGGGTTGGTTCCAACCACCTCTTTTCCTTCCACTAATTTAGAAACTCCTAACTTGAGACTCCAAAGAAGTGGGAAGGGTGAGTGAGCAGTATGAATACGTCAAGACTCATTTCAGAGAACTCTGGTCACACCACAGTAACCTTTATTATTTCTTCAAATGGCCTCTGCATAGTCCTACTTCCAGGAGTTTAGCAAGCAATCCCCCGGAAGGTGGGCTGAAGAGTTCCAGGCGAATAAGGAGAGCAGTACCGCCAAACTAGTATCAGCTTTGCCGATGACAGGTCATGAGTAAATAGAAGCAATTGATCTAGCTCTTCCAAAACAAATCTTAATATTGCACATCTTTGCTAAAAACACATATAGCTGCAGTATCAGTCATACAACATGACATGATGAAGGCAATGTGAAGACATATCACAGATGCTGTCTTTGCCTTGGATGACGACTGACAATTCCAGATGCTTGAAGTCCTGCCAAGTCATAATAGGAAGACCTGTTGGCTATTCTGAAGCTCATTTTCTCACTGGAGAGCTGTATTCGAGGGATTTCAGTGTTCAAGAAACAGAAGGCTTAGAACTCTCCCCACAATATTTCTAAGTATTTGGGAATGAATTAATGGACTAATTTTCAGAGGTGCTGAGAGATGGTGTCAATAGGAACAGAGGATGCTCAGTGCCTATGAAGATCAGGCTACAAAAGAGAATCTAGAGTTGCAGCTGAGAAAAGCCCTTCAACCAATTCTGAATATTTTAGACTTTCATGTTTTATGAAAAATGATGTTTAAAAAAACACCTGGAAGGCCCCTAGAGATGAGAAATCAAGGTGGTAGCAGACATAGTGTTTCTACTGAGATGCACGCTTGATCCTAAACATGTTCTTTTCCCCTTGTACTTGTTTGATATCTTTGGTGTGCATATTATTCCCTCATACGGTACTCCACAAATAAACATTTAAGAACAGTTTTCCTGTTCTAATTCATGTAATCTAATTTAAAAATTCTTTTACTTTTTTTTAATTGTGTGTTACACTGATTTGAACGTTGAAAGTCATCACCAATAGCTACACCCCCCCCCCCCCCCCCCCACCCACCCTCCCCCCCACACACACACACACACACTTAAAAGTGGCAATGTTTTTTACTAATCAGAGCCAGGTTTGTTTTCAACTCTTTCAAACACTTCATTTGATTTTCAACCAGCGGAACCCTCCGCCTCCCAAAATTAAGTGTGAATGGAGTTCTTCTGAAAATGAGGGCATGTAGTATTAGTGAGGGCCATGCATGAAAGTTTCTGTGCAAGATTCACTCAGCTCTCTGCCTAGGTACCAATAAAATGATTTGAACCGCTTCTGCCATTCCAGTCACAGACAGACTTCTTGTTCCATTGGAACAGGAGCGCTGCAATGCTAATATTGTCCATCAGGACCTGTATGAGACCCAAACTCCTTTTGCACATGTGACCCAAAGAAGATTTGATGCCAGATCTCCCCAGATGAAAGGCCATTCTGTGTCTATTTCTTGCGGACACTGAGAAACTTCAGAAAAATCATAGTAAATAGTAAATGTAAAATATTAGTTCATGTGGACTTTCAGTCTTCCGTTACTTGAATTGTGAATAACATCATTAAAAACAGCGACAGAAAAGTCTGTTGTCAACGCTAAATTTAAAACAAATAACTGGAGCAGAGACTAAAGCACTAAAAGCTATCCCTACCCAGATTCACTGGTTTATATAATGAATGGAAATTTTACATGAATTAAAAGGTCTTAATTTCTGAAACCTTTGGGTCCTCAAAACTTCCTTCCAGGGAGATGCCGCAAGCCATCAGAAGGGTCTTGTAGTGTTGAATGAGGTTGTACACGACCAATGAGCGCACTCCCCCGGATTTCTTCTGCAAGCAGGACTGTACTTGACACAATCTCTCAGTCACAGACAAGTTCTGATCCAAGGGAGGTGGTGCCAAGCTGGCACTGATTTCTGAGATAAGGGACACAAATTAGCTTCTCTCTCCACATACTGGATAAAAAGGGATGGGGGAAGGTGGGATTCTTTGAAGTTACCAATTTTAAACAGAAAACACTGAGCATATAGCAGGAGCTTGAAGAAATAATAAATCCATATTGTTTTGATTCAATAGGGATCTAAGAAGTTAACTGAGTACTCGTTTATTTATTTAAAAAAAATTGTTAGATGTAGTATCTGGTTATCACTGAGATCCCATTTTTACCACAATATCACAGCTGGATTGACTGAGGTGTAAGGAAATCTAGAGACTTACTTGGTCACATTCACAAGCAGATCAGTCTGCAACTCAATGCTTTCTTAACCTTTTCTACAACCAATAGTCTTCACTATCTCCCTTAGAAACAAAGGAACAGGAAATATATGAAACACACTCAGCCCCGCACCTTAATCCAGGCTGACTGCTTTTGACATGCAACTGATCTGGATTAGGAATTATGAGAGGGGACATACATTTAGAAGCCATTACAAAAAGGGATGCCATCTCTTCATTGTTCTTCCCTGAAATCTATGGTGTTTCATAGTTTGGTCTGTCTGACATCCTCACTTACCAGTCTGGTCTACTTGTTTTTGTTGCAGTGAGATGTAGTAGGCATCCTTTCCATCCCAACACACAGACAACCCAACTACCAAGATGTCTTCACAGCCTTTGATAGGAAACCCATCATCTTTAACCTGGATCCGCTGGGGAGATCTTACTAAGTAAACATTTTTTAAAAGTTATAATTCTAAAATGGCATCTATAAATATAGCAGTTTGCTCAACTGAAAAATCTAATAATGAAACAACAACACAGTCTAGAATTCTTAAAAATGAAAAATGCTTGAATTACAATGGACTTCCCCTTGACCCTCATTCTTTTTTTAACTAGTGACTTTTGAATAGCAACAAACTGCCCAACACATCCAAACCACCACTTTGGGTTCCTTAAAGAGATTTGGCTTTCTGCCTCATAAGGTACCCCAAAATTGGGCATAATGGTACTCCTTCACCCTGCACTGGGGCACATCTCTTTTTTCACTCAAAATTATTTATTATATTCCCGTTGCTGAGACAGTAACTTTTTTGGTTTGGTTCCTGTATTTAGGCAAATTCTCCACTGCTTAACTCCCTGGTTTTTTTGGTTTTAGGCTGGGTGAGGGGAGGTGTTTATAAGATAGGAATAGGAAGTACAATTAAAAATACAACAGTATATGTGGGTATTTTTGCCGTCAGGCAGACAGCTTCAGAGACAAAGTGCTAGTGATGGCTCTGTCTCCTCCCTTAAGACAGATGGAGGGAAGTTGCTGCTTGCTAACATTTTTTTCTTTCAAAGAACTTAAAAGAGGAGGGAGATAGGAGAAAGGTGAAAATGATTGTCCTTCCTCCTCTAAGGGAACTCTTTGAATCAGCCTCCCAATTGCTCCTGAATGGTTGCCATCTTTCCATTGCATGAGCCCCTTAAGAGAGTTGCACTACATGAATACTATTGATGGAAAAGGCCAGGCATACAGCAACAACCTGAGGGACTGGGTACTGATTTGAATTTCAAGCTACAAAATTAAATCTACCCGAATCAACTTTTTGTAAATTGGAAAGTATTTAACCTCAGATCAGTCCACAATATCCATAAGAATACTGCCTGACTAGCAGAGGTCACAAATAAGTTGTTTTTATTTGCTTCTTTATTTGATGCCAAGATGAAAGCCATTTATGTCTCTCCTCCTGTATCACCAGAAGGAAACGATAACACCAATCTATTTTAAAATGAGAAATGTGATAAATTCTCAGTTCATATTTGCTCAGTGCATTAACTAATCAGTGTATGTGATCCCCAAATAATACAGGAAGCAAGTACTTAATAGCCACTGTGGTGTGGTAATGGTGGTAGCTTTTTAAATAAAGCTGGGGCCTTTCCCCATCCAGGACTCTCCTATTCCCACCCATTCAATGATTCACTTTGTGACTTTCATCCTTTCCTCCTGATATCCAAACTCTTTCCTTCTATAGTGGCTCTCAGTACTCAATTCATATGGAAGCCTTTATCCTCTTTAGATAAATCCAAAGAAATAAATTTATAGTCATTCCCATATCTATTTTAATGCCCCTCGTTAAACTGAATACTGTTTACAATTTAATGTGGAAGGAATGTGAAATAGGGACTGACCTTGTTTGAATCTGCCACCTATCGTTGACTTGGGGGACAAGAGACATTTTGTTCTTTCACAAGCCACCGAGAGGGCAAATCTGCTGTTGTTCCTCCATTCTCTGATGAAGGTCTGAAAGAGAGCTTTGTCACTTGCCACATCAATAATAGTGAAGCTTTCAGCACTGCATGGAATAAGTGGAAACATATCTTGAGATAATTGCAATGAAAAGCCTTGATCTATAATAGAATTGTCTTTTACAGGGTTAGTTAGGTCTCCATTCCCAGGATTAAACGGCAGTTTTTCTTTGTGGGATTCTGAACTAGGTTTGCCATTCTGTAGTGGCTGAAAAGGTGGGACGTCATCTACGTGGCTGATATTTTTGTTTTTTCCAACTGTTAGAAAGGATGCACCAAAACTCTTTGGAACAGGTTCCTTGGGAGGTGTTGGAGGAATAAGTCCATTGCTGGTATCCGGCTGAGGGTCAGATATTCTGTTGCTTCCCTTGAGCAGCAGAGGGTTATAAGTTTGTTTCTGCACATCCAGGGCTCCCTTCTTGTTCTCTTTAACTTTGAAATAGTTCTTTAAACCTTGGCAAATGGATAATGACTCTCTTTGACAATAGTTGAATTCAAAAAGTGTGCCTGGTTCTCGCTTACTATTTGAGGCTACCACCTTGCCTTTTGAAGAGGAGACCGTTGGACTTACAACAACAGGTTTATTATCTGAAGGACTAGGCCATCTATCTAAAATATCTTGCAACCCCGGGCTTATGTCAAATGAATGATCAGACCCTGCCACTGTATTGGTATTATTTTCCACAGCTTGTTGGGTATTCTGGGTCCTTTCACCATGATCTCCTCTTGTGACCTCTGGTCTGGGGTCATCCTCTACATGCCATGGTTTTCTTAACCCTAGCTCAACAATAGCTGCAGATGGACTGTTTCCTTGAAAAGGAGGCAAGTCTACATTACCTAAAGCTTCAATTATCTGGAAAGAATCTATGTCAGAGAACGTAACAGATACATCATTACACTGTGCTGGCTCCTGCTGCTGATTATAGTTTACCCTGACAGGTAATACATCCTGAACAGGCCCCACGTTCTGCTGATGCAAAATGTCAGCAAGGGAGGTGGAAGTGACTTTAGAGGCAGGAAGCACAACCTTCTGTTCCCCGGGTTCTGCCTCTTCAGCCTCATCTGCGTGCACATCTGGAGGGCAATTGACATTACTGAAGCTATCGTCAAACAGTAAACCATCACTCGTATTCAGACTAGTTTCAGGAGGGGGGTGGCATTCAGCTTGTACAAGCACAGTGTGAGGGTGCGGGGCATTGGAGGGAGAAACTGCCTTCTGAAGACACAGAGAGGTACTTTCCTTCACTGAATTTTGGGTCTGATAACCTTGTAAAAAGCTATATAGTTGTGAGTCAGTGAAAGAAAATTCATTTCCTTTAAGGCAAAATGCAGATTCTGTGCCCTTCATTGAAGGCTGTAAATCAGAGACCAAAGCTCTAGTACAATGTAAATCTGAAGTTTCTTTCATAGGATTTGCTGTCCGAAGACTTGAATAGACCACTTTTTTAAGTGCTGCAGCTAGCTTTTCATTTGCAGCACCCTCATTTTGTAAAGTGTTGGCACAATGTAGTCTCATGGAGTTTTTCTGAACAGGTCTCTCTCCCTGCTGGCCAGCAATTTCAGCTGCCACCTGTTGCTGTAATATCCTATCAGTCTGCGTATCCAACTGGAAGCTGTCTTCAAATTCTCTGCAGACTGAATACAGATCAGGGGAATAAACATTTTTAATACATTTTGCAACATAAACAGAGTCTCTCAACAAATCTTCCGGCTGATTATCTGCTTTACCCACACCTCTGGATTGCAACAAAGTTCCACTGGACTTTTCAGTGCTGGTTTTGCCATCATTTTGAATTTGAAAATGGAAGGATTTAGTCTCATCAGGGTAAAAACAAACAGTTTTCTGTTTGCTGGCACTAGTGCTCAAATGTATGTTTGCAGAACTATTGGCTGCATCATTACAAAGATCTGCGCCTAGAGCCATTTGTTGCTTGACAGGTATCTTTTCAGCACAGTTTTTACCTGATTGGATTATGCTCTGTTTAACACAAATATTTTCATTTGTTGATGACTTGTTAGAAACTCCTGGGTCTCCCACAGTACCATCTGACTCCATATTCACGGGTGGAGCATTCCTCATTACAGTATCCCTAACTTCCATTGTTTCTTTAGGATTGGATTCATTAGTAGTGGAAGGCCATGTACATAATTCTTCCATTATTTCTTTGCTCTCTGGTTGCATTTTGTCCAACTGTAAAGACTTAGAGCCTTTGACAGTGAAGCTCTTGGGAGCAGATGATCTGTTTTCTCCAAATTCCTTGTTCTTTTGGTCTGAAAAAGATTTATCTTTAGACTTGCTAGGGGTGGATGCAGAGGACCCATTTATATCTGTTGTGTGCATCCTTGACTTGTCAAGCAGCAATAGATTCTGTTTTGAAGCTGTGCTTTTGCCCTCAATTTGGCTGAAACTAGTGTCCGTAGTTCTTCTGTAACCAGATGCCTTAGAAGTTTTTCGTGAAGTGAAGTTCAAGGTTGGTCTTTTTCTCTTTCCAATATGGAATTCTTGAACAGCTGCCCCAGAGCCTGCCTCACTTTTGGTTAGAAAAGTAAATTCCCTGTTTTCTTTACCTTTGCTCAAATCTGGCCGCTTTCTAGTGCTATATAAGATGGCATCACCATTTCTCTCCTCTATCTGGGTGTGATCTTCCTGCACTTCATTTTGGAGTCTGGAGTTTGATGTACTAGCACTTAACATACTTTTAGTTCCCTTTTTAATATATGATGAATTTCCAGTTTGAAAACTGCTGCCTTTATGAGGTAGAATTCTGTACCCTTCATTGCTGAATACTTTGAAAGTCTCAAATGAAACATTCAGTTTATTTCTCTCTTCCAACTCTGATTCACTACTGTTCATAGAAGATGTATCAGACTCCAGAAAAGAATCTGGGTTCCACTTCACTCCTATTGTAGCCAGGTCCTGCTGTAGGAGTATTCTAGCCTCCTCCACAATAAGAGATGCTGCTTCACTTTCAGTTAAGCCCTTCATTCCCACCATCCAGATAGAGTGGGTATGCCGACGCTCCTCAACTGCCTCTTCATCTTCATCCACTGCCCTCCGAATACTAATGGAAGGAAAACAAGCTGAAGTGAGTCAGAAAGTTGTTTAGTGACATTTGTGCCAATAATAATGAACAGTCAAAGCAACTGTCATCATGCTACTCTGTTCTTATCTTCAATTAAGATAACAGTTTTAATGAAGCAGTATGGTAAAACATGTTTCTGGAGACACAGGCTGCACCTACTAGGAAAGGAATATGGGGGGAGGGGATTAAAGAAATGAGTGTAGTTGCAGTAGAAGGTATCAGAGGCCTTGTCTACACTAAAAAAAGCTGACATATTTATGTTGACTTTCAGCCATCAGTGGATGATGTCCACATTGCTCTCCTAGGGCTGTTGGAGTGCGGCCTCACCAGCAGCATTTCCATTGACCCAAGGGGCAATGTGGAGGGCTGAGAGATGGGAGTGCCCAGGCTCCCTGTCGGCTGCCCCCTCCACCCACCTACCCGCCCGCCCTTCTCTCTCTCTCTCTCTCTCTCTCTCTAGTACAGGGGCACCCACACAATTCCAGCTCCCAGCTGGGAGATGGGCAGCAGCCCCCCACGCCCTGAGAAGCTGGGAAGCAGTCTCCCTCACCACACCAAGGAGCTCCCGCAACCAACTTGCAGCCAGGAACCCATTGTTGGAGCCACCCCTGCTCCCCCTCCTTGTCAGTTTGGCCCCTCTACCACATTAGAGGTAAGAAGTGTCTACGCTACCAATGTGTCACTCTAGTTCTGCCAACAAAAGCCCTATGCCTCTCGTGAAGATGGTGCTATTTCTGGCAGGGCAACAAAAGCTGACTTTGGCGACAAAGCTCTTTAGTGCAGACCAGGCCAGAGTGACCATGCTGAGACTGCAGTACTGTGCTTTCCCCTTACTCATCCCCAGTATGACGAAAACCTGGAGCAACCTATAGAACAGTAGATCATTCTGGACTCCAATTCAGACTCAGTCCTTAGCTGTAGTTTTATTAGGTCAGCTCACACTTAAGCCCAGTCCTGAATGCCCATCAATTTAAATGGGTGCTAGGCACGAAGGATCATCACCAAGGTTAGCAATTCGGATTTTCTCATACGGACAGCTGTTTACTAAGAAATGGATCAAGGCCACCAAGGGCAATCTCCAGTATCATTTTCCTATGATGTATCCACACAAAGCATAGAGAAACTGCAGTTAAACTATGTTAATGTTACAATAGAAACCTTGCAACTACATTGTTTTGAGTGTGAGAATAGGCTCTCTGCAGGGATTTCACTTAGTTCACCTGCGCTGACATACAGTATGGGTTACTTTCTGGATGGCCATAAACTTTTGCTTTATTAGAGTATTAGTCTGATCAATGATTTAATTTTAAAAGATACCTCAAGCACAAACCGTGTGCGCACACACGCACTCATAAAGTAACTGTGGAATTACACCACTAAAATGATTAGCAGTCTCGTCAAGTGACAACTTGCATTAAAATAAGAAATGTATAGACACCTCCATAATTCATATGGATCTTACTGAGCATGCAAAATTGAATTTATGAATTTCTAGTTGGTGTCCTTCTGCAGACAGAGCAGCTCACAAATTTAGTTGTCCAGAAAAATCTTTACACTAGTACTCTGTACAAGTTCTTTGCTCTATCATAACACTAGCAGTTGATCTCAGACTATGTTACAACATAGGATTAATTAACCCCTGAGGGGTAGATAATCATCCTTGTTCAACAGGGGATGAAACAGACATTGAGGCTAAGTCTACAGTGCAGTAAAACATCTGTGACTGGCCTGAGTCAGCTGATTTTAGCAGGTGGGGCTCAAGCTGCAGGGCTATGAAGCTGCAGTTTAGACATCTGAGGTCGGACTAGAGCCTGGGCTCTGTGACCACCCACAGCCCAAGCTCCGGTCTGTGCCCAGACATCTACACTGCAATGTTATAGCCCCACAGCCCAAGCCAGCTGACCACAAACCAGCCATGGATATTTTACTGCAGCATAGAAATACTCAGAAGTAAAGTGACTTGTCCAAGGCTGTACAGTGAGTCAACAGAAGAGTAAAAAACAAAATCCAGGACTCCCAAACGTATCCTGTCACCACCACATGCTCTAATTCATTAGAAGTACTCTTGGAACTATATAGTCAAGAGCGAATAGCTTCTACCACCATTTATAGTGGAAAGGAATGCACCCAAAAAGGCATCTGAGTTGACAACTTGTTGATCACTCACCTTTTAAATGGTACTGCATTCTTCAGGGCAGTTTCCACTCCAACAATATCTCCTTTAGCAAGATCAGCCACTGTGATGAAGCCAGCATTATAAAGAGCTCTGGCATGCTGCGCATTTAGCAGAGATACCCGAACCAGGTCACACAACTCCCTCTGGACACCAAAGGTGAGGCGACTCTGAAACTGGGAGAGCAACTGTTCCATGTTGTGCCACCCCAGACGGTTACAGAAAACTGTTACCATCCCTGGAACACACAAGCAACTTTCTGTTAGGCTTTATTTTAACCTGAGTTCTAAAAAGTTAGATCTATTTCCCTCTGTAATATCAGTTTGAACATGCAAAAATCTAATCTGAACTAAAAACCATCTCTTTACAAGCCAGGCAGCAGAGCCCTGTGCAGGATTGAGATCCCACGAGTCCTGCTGGACCTGCTGCCATACTAGCAAGAGGTGTGGGAGTGGGATTTAAAAAGTCCCGCACAGAGCCCTAGCTGGCGGCACTCTTGATTCTGCAGTGCAATAATATTCTTATGTTGCTAAATATATGGACCTATGTGCCAGTCAGAAGGGTGCTGGAAAACCAGGAAATGAGCTTTTGCCTGTATATGAAATATCTGATCAGGAATTTCCCAATAAAGTAGTTCTCCTCTTTTAGATGACCACATTGCTTCCTATCATCTCTATTATCTTAACATTAAATTGCTATTAAATAGAGCCTGACAGCTAGGAAACCCTGGAAGCACAGAAACATCAAAAGAGATTATGTACCAGATGCTATGGACACTGGGATTAGTCATAAACTTTGGAATCTATAAACGTGATATGAACCTTTGTGAACAAGGTATTGTATTCTAACTCCACAAAGGAGGATAGGGAGATTGCAGGACAGGCAAACAACTCGAGAGAAGTACTACATCTGGGAGTGAATTGCTATACTGTGTTCCAGAGGCCCAGCAAACAAAGAACAGACTTTTGGTATTTTCTTTGGGCCTCAAACTGACATGAAAAAATAACTAAGGCAGCAAAATCTTTTTAGAAGGATCTGAAGGTCTTTGGCAGCTGACCAGGGTCTCCATGCTGCAGACTGAAGACACTTGGCAAGCATAGCATGTGGCGTACATTGTTTATTAGCTTATGCTGGGATTCCTCTGTAATGATTTTGTCCTGAAACAAACATACTAGGCTCCATAAAAGCTGGAAGATCAATGGTAACCCTGCCATTATTCCTCAAGGGAAAGTAATCCACATGTGCTGGACTATGGTCAGACCTGCTGCGATAAATACAATGAATTACAGGTGGACTACAAGCCTAAATCCCGTCTGTAGGGAGAGGGTGACAGGCCCTTGCCCCAGAGACGTGACGACTGGAGACCTGGGACCTAAGGAGGAGCCGTTCAGGAGATCATGAAGGTGGCAGAAGTGCAGTTTACTCCAAAACTATGACAGGGACCCTCTAAGCTTACATCCTAGAATAAAACTATTTTTTCATCTGTGGTTTAAATTCTAGCAATCACGGCTATTAAAAGAAGAATTCAAGAATCCAAACTCAGGAAATGCCAGAGTTAAGATAGAATATACATCCTTAACTCTGCTCCCAGTGCAAATGTAAATACATCAGGATCTAATTACACGAACACATTCTAATTTTTCAATATACTGTATACTTTCTTCCTACAATTCTACATATTTGTGTAGGATTTTGCCATTTTTTTTATACTTTTACTTACACTAGACCATAGCAACACATGACTTTTCATAGAATAATTTCTTATTAATGTATACGTTTTACTAATTTTGTTAGTCCTCTTGTACTATACATTCAGCAGAAAAGTTTTCCTTTGAAGATATCTCTAAGCAATTGAGTGTTATACAATTCTTACGAACTGTTTCTTTAAAGAAACACAGATTTATTTTGTATATTTTATGAGTTTGGAGGGTTTTTTTAAATGTTGCATGTAAAAAAAATACCCAGTTTTTCATATGGCCCCTCCACAAACTGTCTACATAAAGTTCAGATATTACCTTTCTCCAAAGAGTGGATGTACGTTAAAATACTGTTAAAATATTTATTTTATGAGGGAGAATTTGATACAGAATTTATGTTGAAATACATTCTAAAGTAGGCAAGTCCAAATAAACTGAAAAATATTTTTTCCAAAAGTTGATTTAATGTGGATTTCCAAAAGTTAAATAATTTTATTTAAAAGGCTACAATAAGTCCTCATGTCCTCTCATCCGAAGGGCATTAAAGGCAGTGCAGCCACAGCCATCCTACTTCCCTTGCCAATTCTGCATCTCAGATATGAAGGACTCTAAAAAAGCAGAGATATGAGGGGAGGAGGAGGTCCACAGTAAGGACACCATCTTCAAAAAACTACAGTTACCTGACATATTCCACATGTGTCAGTGTGGATGCCACTCTAGGAGACCAACAAGCAGTGCCATCATCTGGAAGATGGGGATGCGGAGCCTTGATTGTCTTAATCAAACATTTGTAATACCACTCTTCCACAGCTGACAGCTGAGCTTGCAGCTAGATCAAAGGCACAGGGTCTAAAAAAAGTCATTGGTGTACTGGAGTGTTACTAAAAGAGGAAGGTGATGTACCCTGTGTTCTAGCAGCATGAGTTTTACATTTGGGGGGGACAGAGTAAAACAGCAATCTGGTAGCAAATCTATATACACTATGCCCTGGTCTAGACTAACAGAGAGGTCTAACATAATGCTGCTTGCCTCAATCTTCTCCAGTGTTAGAGCAGTAAATTCGATTATGACAACCTAAAGGCATTTGTTCTATCAAGATAATACAAAAAAATCTTGAAATTAAAGATGGAAAGACATTTTCCTCAAGGCCCAGAATGAAGCTTAGGGGGGAGATAGGCAAGTTGATGGAATGATTTAAGCAAAACTTCGAGATCAGCTTAAGTTTAAATTTTAGATGAGGTCTCACCACCACTCTGTTTTCATGAAACATTGTGTAAGGGATATCAGTGGTAAGAGTTTGCAGTTTGCTGACCCTGCTAGCCAGAGTTAAGACAACTAGAAAGACCAATTCAAGAGTAAAATGGTGTAAGTACATTGCACAAGTGGCTCAAAGGAGGATGTGAGGACAATGGGGAGATTCCATATAAGAGAAGGTTTCCTTGACTGCAGAGTAAGCAAAGAGTAACCCCTTTAAGAAATCTAGATATTGTAGGATGTGAAGAGTCTGAACAGGATTGAAACATTGTAATACATGCTGAAATCGCTGCTAGATGAATTTTGATTGAGCTGAGTGAAAATGCCATCTGTTTTAGATCCTGGAGACAGTCCAGGATCTTTGGTATAGGAGCCTCTACTGGGTTTGCCTATATTGACTCTTCCATTTAGAGGAATAAGTTTTTCTTGTGAAAGGGTTCCTGCTTTGGAGGAGGATTTCTCACACCTGAAGGGAGCAGTCTCTGTCAGTATCAACCAACCAACATTCAAGCTGTCACATGCAGTGACTTCATATCCAGACAAAGTTCTCGGTTCTCAGTTCTGCAATACTAGTGAAATGATAGTGAAATGGGAGGTTGAAAAAGATACTCAGAGAAAATCTGTTAATCAAAACCGTTTTGCCCAGTATGGAGCTATTGGGACTATTTTGCCTTCGTCTCATTTGATCTTGCAGATTCACCTGTGAATCAGGAGAACATATGGAAACGCTTACATGGTTATGAGGGTCCACCAAGTGAAGAAGGCATCTTGTACTGAGCGTGGGCTCATGCGTTCTCTGAAACAAAAAGGCTGGACATTTCTTGTTGCCTTCGAGACAAGGAAGTCTATCACTGGATTTCCCCATTCTTGAAATATTAGGTTTGTGATGGTCCTCCACAGAAACCACTCCTGCTTAGTGATAGATTGTTTTAGGAAGTCTATCAGATGTTACTGACTCTCAGCAGATGGAGGGCTGTTGGGGTTATTCTATGGCAATGATAAAAGGCTGATGAGCAGACACCTCCTTGTTTGTATAATACGTTGCAGATGCATTGTCCATCAGCATCTGCACTGTGGAATTTTGTAAAACGGAACAGAATGCACAATA
The DNA here is from genome assembly GCA_007922175.1 of Pelusios castaneus. Lineage (NCBI taxonomy): Eukaryota > Metazoa > Chordata > Testudines > Pelomedusidae > Pelusios > Pelusios castaneus. The sequence continues at coordinate 2,148,252 of ML685952.1, read as the reverse complement.
GCCTGATCACTCACAGCTTCAATAGATTTATGTGAAGAGTAATGTCCTTTTGAGCCTATCCAGAGGTTGTTCTGGTGGGTTTCACAACCTGTAGTAGTTGAGTCTGTGGGAAGTGTCTTTCTTCGGAGGAGTTGGTGGAGAGTGTAATTTCTTATGGGGTACTCTTTACGAATTAAAAGTTCTCCTGGACTACAGATGCTACTGGTGATCCAGACTGGGACAAGCACAGAAGTGCCTGAAACCTGATTGTGGCGCTTGATATCTTTTCACAACCCTTTTAGAGGTAGGAGGAACGGTGACCTGTATTTGCCATATTGCCTTTGCAGGATCAATTCTCTCTTAATTGAGAGGGCCAATCTGGCCAGAACTGAGGAACTTCTATGACTAAACTCTTAATGTCTAGAGTCTTGGCAAGTCTAGCTAGTAGTTCCTGGAATCTCTTAAAATCATATGGTGCTGGTATTAGAGCTGGCACCTCCATCCTATATGGCAGGGGTGGCTAACCTGTTGCTTGTGAGCTACATGCAGTTCTTTTACAATTAGAGTGCAGCTCGCAAAGCCCACTACATGCCCCCCTCCTCATTTTCCATCCACCAGACTGGGAGCTTGTAGCTACTGCCCTGCAGTAGGGTGGTAGTGCTAGAAGATTCTGTTCAGCAGAGAAGGAGATTTCTGGGGGAATCAGTAAGGTTTGCCACCCTAGTTATATGTTAACAATGAGGTCTCCTTAGGAGGCGAAGGAACATGCTGCTGTTCCACTTATCTCACTTCAAGTCTCTGTGCAGTGTGGGCAATCTGGACAGTGATGCTTAGGAGGAATGAGATGTCCTCTGCCTCCTTGAAATATGGGATGGAGATTGACTTCTGGAGGCATGGGAAGATGGTCCTCAAAAGGCCCAATTGGACTAACATAGCCTGTTATTCTGGTAAGGCTGCCTTCACTGGGGTTGGCCGCCCATTACCATCCATGCCAGGATTGTGACAAGGCTTTAATGTAGAAGTATCCAGCCATTCCACAGAATCTTCTTCCTGAACATAAAGGGAGATAGTTCCATGCTTGATGGTAGCAAAAATGTATGGCCCAGTGATGGGGATGGAGTATATCTTGCTAATGTGCAGTGCTGAGGTGTAAGGTGATCTTGGTGCTAGGATACTATCATGTGTCAGTATTGACTGAGGATGACCTCTGTGCCAAGGAAGACTCTGGTAAAGATGTAGACTCCATTGCAGCACTGGAAAATATATTAGCAGGAGAGACTGCAGCCAGTGCTGACGTCAATATTTGCATTGCCAACTGTGTTGCTGCGGCCCTTGAGGTCAGGAAAGGTTGTGTTTGTTGCTGCTGAGCTTGTGATTAAACCTGCATTGCTAACCCCTGTGATAGAAGGGGGCTTAGTGAACTTCCCTCTTGAGCATCGTTTCGAACTTTCCTTATGAGGTGACATTGACTAGCGAAATACTTCTGCCTGGGCTCCAGCCAATCTTATCCCTCATTACCAGCCTGGTGCCAAGATTGTTGGTGCTGGGATCATCTGTGCAGAGTCCTTTGATTGTTTTCTCTCAATGACGGGACTTGACAGAGTCTGGTGAGAGCACTCAAAGAAGATTTCTTCAGTGCTAGATCAGTCTTAGAAGCACAGTCCCCTCAGGGTAAGAGATGACTCACTGACACTCCACAAGACAGAGTTTGAGATATGTTTGTGAGGAGAATGAGTAGCAGACAAAGCACTGATTCAATAGATAGCTCTCTCGAAGGCAAAACAAGCAGCAGCTGTGGCCATCAATAAGCAGAATGAGGAAGTTACAGGATGGATGGGCTTTAAAATTTTGAGTCCACCATGAGGCACATGGTAGCACAAAGCTTGTTGCAGAGTTGCTGAGTAGAGCCCTGCGCGGATACAAACATGTGGATCCGTATCCGATCTGAATCTGCAAGAAATGGTCTGCGGATATCTGCGTTGTATCCGCGACTGTGGCTATAATGCGGGTATCCGTGGATATCTGCTTATTTGCAGGGCTCTAGCCCTGTACAGATAAAAATATGTGGATCCATACCTGATCTACATCTGCAAGAATGGTCTACGGAGATCCGCATTGTATCTGGGGATGCAGATATCCGTGGATATAATGCAGATATCCGCGGATTTGCAGGGCTCTATTGCTGAGCATGATTGTTGATTGTATGTCTTTTGTTTTTATGAAATGGTTCCTAATTAGGAAACTAAGGTGAACAGGAACATTTTTAAAAGATAGGTAGATGACTGTTCAATCAAAATAGAACCCTAAAGAGTAGCAGCTCGGATACTTGTTCTGTCTTGCTACTGTGGGCAGTAGGAGGGAACTGAAGGCAGTTGCAGTCACCTTGCATTTATACTCCAAGATGAGAGGCATGAGGACCTGTACTGAACATGTGCGACTCCAACAGATACTACTATTTAAAAGATTCCAATCTGGGGCACATGAAATTCATGTGCTTGCTGGAGTAGGATGCTCAAAGAAGAAATAATCAATAGAAAAACAGTCATATGACTGTGATAGATAATACCTCAATGTCCTGGATAAACTTTATTGAATTAAACTTACTTCATTAAGGTTTATTGCAACATTTTTGGAGTTTATTGTATTAAAAATGCAAATATTGATGTACTATTCTGGGATTGGGTAGATCCTCAAAGAACCTTTCAAAACAATGTAAGATTTTAAGATTAAAAAGGGTTTTTTTCCTACTACGAGGTGGTATATGCCAATATAATTCCTCCAGTTATCAACCCTTTAAAGCCATCCCCATGGATAGTGCACATATATTAGTTCCAACTGGGTTTTCCAAGCACCAATAGATGAAGAAAGGGTTTTTGGATATGTAGTCTTGTTTTACCCTGACTTGGGGTCTTCTTTCTGATCCAGCAGATGAACAGAACCCCTGGACTACAGAGGACACAGTTCTTATGGATTTGGCATACTGAGGCCATATAAGATTGAGTACCACTTCTGGGCTGAAGCTGTGATGAACTTGTGACCACAAAGGAAATTCCTTAGGTGGTATTTTGAAGAACTGCTCCTGCTAGGATTGCTCCATCTTAGTGTTGGGATGATCTCTGGTAAGCTTATTAGCATACATTTAGGTTGTTTCATTGTTAACGTTTTCTCTAACACTTTTACCCTAATAAGAAAATAGATTTGCATAAAAACAGCCATATGGTACCATTAATGATGGGCAGTCACACTGGTAACTGTCTCTGAAGAGAAAACAAGCAGGCATACTTTGGCTGACAGTCTCAGCTGGGAACAAGGCAGCAAAGGCAGGGAACCATGCTGCCTGGAAATGCTCTAGCCAGAAGGGAGATAGACGTAGGTCTCCACCAAGAGAGACAATGGGTGAGGAAGCAGAAAGCCTGAGTGTGGGTGCCCTCGAGTGGACCACTGAGAGGAAATCCAGGTGCATCTGTCCCAAACTGTGACAATGACAAAAACTGGCTGGGAAAACCAGGAGCAGATTGCTCAGAATATATGGCCTGCACAATCTTTATTATGGATGACAATGGGTGAAATAGAGACAAACAAGTTTGACTCTTACAGCCAAACCTAACTATGCAAGGCTTGCAGAGCTATGAAAGAGCAGCTCCTTTTTATCTGTAAACTGAGCACCCTGGGTATTGAAATCATTAGAAGACAGATACAGAATCCCATTTTTATAGACACTCAGAATGAAATTGCATTCATTCCTTTTAACCATACTTTACTTCAAGAGATATTGTTCATTTTAGCCCCAAAGTTACCTGTGTTCTTGACATATCTGGTATCCTGTCACTGAAAATATCTTACACTGGGAATCATGAAATTAATACTACCAGAATGTATTAACACTATCAGCATGAAAACTGTTAACATTTTAAACGTTCCTTCCTGAATAATTTTTGTGTGCCCTTCATTTTCAATCTTTGTCACACGCTGCATTCCACATTTGGATCTTTAAAAGTTGGGAGATGTGACCTCTCCTTACAATTCATGGACCTCTTTGTGGAGTTGAGGAGGATTTTAGTGATGAAATTGAAGAGTTTTCTTATGTTGTATCCTGTTATCTTTTGATTTACCAGTACTGATTAGTCAGGCAAGTTAACACTCTACAAAACCTTGTTAAATGTTTGAGAAGCTATGGTAAAAATGACAAGGAAGTGTCTGTCTTTTTTGGCAATTGTAAATTTGCATTTTTCAACCAGTTCATTTTGGGATTGAGAAATCTCTGAAATAAGTATGAGGCACCCAAACTTTGTCCACATGCGAGCACCACATTGGTAACTTGTCAGGAGCAAAGAATTAATCTTTACTTAATTTGGATAAAATGGGGCACATTTTATTGACTTACCATTAAAATGCAGGCTATGGAGACGACATTTCCCAACATACAATTCTCCATCTTGAGCTTATCATCCCCCAATGAGTGGGTGGTGTAGCCACTGCAGGATGCTTTCCATATCAGAGCAGATGGCAGCCACAGGTTGCACTGTAAGAGTGCATGGGCTAAATTTATCATTGCCACATATTAGCCAACAATGCTGTATATGAAGAAAGCTGACCCTCTGTTCTCCATTAATAAATTGAAAAGAACGAATATTAAGAACCCAAGACTCCAGAATTTTTTTCCTTATGACTAACCTGCGTAGGTAGCAGCAGACTGTTGCAAGGACTGAAGCTGGCCACGGCTACAGCTATATTTCTTAGTGATAGCCATTAAGGGAACCTCACTGATTAAATCCAGTAGAGCAAGGCTGGTGAAAAACCTGTACAAAAACCATATGCAAAAATTTTTAAATGTAAATAAATAAATAAAGTAATTGAGTCCAAATTTGTAGTAAATGCTCTGTGCTACTTTAGGCCAGAAGGAGTAAACAAAGAAAATAACTTCCTAGACCATTTTCTTAATATATATTGTGGCAAATCAGTCCACTCTGTCCCTGTGGGTCCTGTGCTTTGTCTTGCTAAGGGCCCAGGCAAGCCCTGTCTGCCCCTGGTTCTGGGCAGTCGTTACTCCGCTGTCTGCACAGAGTAGGAGGGGGAAGGGGCTTGGGCCCTCCCTCTACTCCAAGCCCCAGCCTAGGGGCCCTAGGAAAGGCAGCTGTATGCTGCTGATACTGCCACCAGCAACAGTTCCTTCCCCTAGGCTATTTCCCCCTCTTGGTGTTCTTTTACCTCTCTTCCTCCTCCTTCAACACTCCTCTGCTCCTCCAACACTCCTCTGCTCCTCCAACACTCCTCTGCTCCACCCACAACACTCTTGCTGGGGCCAGGCTTTTTTATCAGCTGGCCCCTGATTGGTATCAGGTGCCTCTAATTAGCCTGAACCACACCCTGCTCAGTTTGTAGGGAACAAAGCCAGGATCATTCTGGGGCTTATATATCTGCCTTCAATGACTCTCCTGCTTCCCTCTGGCCCTGGTGTCTCACAATATTTAAGCTTCTCATACCCAACACTGAAAATCTTATCAGGGACTGATCCAAATTGCATTAGCTACCAACTCAGTCAAAAGGAGAACCAGCCCCAGACAACACTTTCATACAGAACAGAGCCTGGCGATTTGATAATCACCTCGCACACTTGTCCTGAGAATGTCCTCCCCTTGAACATTTAGGCCCTTTTGTTATTACCTTCTGTGAATAGCCATTTGTCTTTGCTGTTTCTCTGTTTTAGCTACAATTTTGCCCTTCACAGAGCGAGCCAGAAAGCCTTCTTCAATCCCCACCAGCTCAGCCACTCGCTTCATAGATGCAGGTAGCTTCTCCCACAAGCAGAAAAACTGGTACCAGTCAATGGTGGTCCACTCCTCATACAGAGGAGTAACCTAAAGGAAGCAAATCAGTGTCTCATTCTTTAAAGCAAAAACTATTTCACAAGAATAGGCATGGCACTACATTTTCAAGGAAGAGGATAAATAATAATGTGATCTAGGGCATATGGTTCAGTGCCATACGCAAAACTCAGATGCAGCGAGTCATAACCACATACCCTGTTGGAAGAGCATAAAAGCTCTTCTAAACTAGTTTTAATGTTTTTATTAATGAGCTCTGTCACGTTGTATATTCGCATAACATAGTTCAGATACTTTGTCAGATTGTTCCCTAAATCCAAGATATTAAAAATAAAGGTTTTTTGAACAGTAGCTTTATTTTTACTCCACTGAATTGATTAACACATGCTCATCTATTAAGATCAGTGTCACAGACATTTTTCTAGTACATTCCACCAAGAAACAGGACATCCACTAACAGCAGCTTTGCTAGACACTGTCATGGCATCTGATCATGTAGAGCAGCGGTTCTCAACCACTATGGCGACACAAAACGTGTTGCGGCAGTGGCAAGTGTGTTGCGGTGGGCTAAGCCCCCCACGTGGCTGGTGAGCTGCAGCAGTGCAGCAGGGAGCACACTGGCAGAATTTGTCTGTGTGACTCAGGCAGGCTGCTGATTCATCCAGCACTATAGGAGCTGGGGGAGAGGCATTTTTAAACCTCCCACTCTGCATGCTGAGCCCAGGGGGCCAGAGAAGCAGCAGCAGGGCCAGAGTGAGGGGCTGCAGCGAGAGCTGGGGCCAGAACCAAGGCCATGGCCACTGCCAGAGCGAAAGCGGGTGCTGTGGGGTAACAGACTTGGGGGTTGCAGGCTGCCAGGGGGATGTGAAAGAGATGGGGGGGAGGTCCTGCCAGTAGGACAGAAAGAGATGGGGGATTGCTGGGGGGAGCCTTGGTGTGTCGCAAATGACTGGGAACCATGAGTCAGGAACCATTATTGTAGTAGATAGAGGAAAAACTTGTAACACATAGGATATATTTGGAGAACAACACCGGCAAAAATCATTTCCAATCTTGCTTTGGAAATGAACAATTTATAAATAATGTTTTACGCAAGGTTAATGGGAAATACTCAAGAACATGTTGTTCAATAGCACTATTTCAAATTAAATACACTGGACAAACTGTTGTAATTGAAAATTCCAAGAGGGAATATACATTATTACATTAACATCTTCCACCTCAGAACACGAACAGAATGCATCCTTTCATTTTGTACTTTTCAATAGATGTCAGAACAGGACAAGTGCCTTAGTGCATGCTATACAAACCAGCTTACTAAAAACAGAAACAAAATATAACTCCTCCGGATGCAGGTAAATTGCAAGCACCTATAGGACACTAACACACTGAAAAATCATTCTGTTTTGGTCTACAGTTAAGTCAATGACAGAACAAGCAGAGGAGCGAAGCTGAGAGTCAAACAAAAGCCTGCATTCCCCTCTGTTCAGGACCCCAACAATTATATCCTCCCTCTTTTGTTTTGCATGGGCTACCACAGTTCCTCAGCAGGGACTTTCAAACTGTCACAACTCTGTTTCATAGGCTGTGTTTTCGTCTTTATCGGAGCGATATGTAAAAAGATGCACATTTAATTGGGGAGAGAGAAGAGTGTCAGATTTTGGCCAGCATTCCTTTAAAGGTCCTCATGCCCATGATTCTTAGGACGCTTACTATAGCACCTAATCACTCCCTTGTTAATCATGAATTTTAATTGGCTTTTAGGGACTTCTTGAATACGCACACACGAATCGTTGTTGTCTTGTTGGGGACACTACCCGACAACAAATTTAGCTGGCTCCTCAGGGCTCCTCTCTCATAGCTGGAGTAGACTCCTCCACCTCAAACATGTCAAATAGACTTATCGGGAACCAACAACTGTCTTAAAGCTTATGGGGATGTTGGGATAAACCCTCAACAAGCTTCATTAAGCTTAGAGTAGGTGACAGTGCCTAGTAAGTCTCCAAAGTCTCAGCAAGCGTGTGAGGTAGAGCTTTGGGAGCCTAAGCCTTAGGAGGACCTCAGAATTCAGAAAAACCTTTGTCCAAGTCACTTCAAATATTTTAGAAAAATTCCAACTCTGTCCCCGACACAAAATTTAAATTTTAAGATAGATGAGACTTCTTTGTGGATTTGAGGAAAGCGGAGACCAAATTGAGTTTATAATAGACACACCAATTGCATCTAAACAAAGGAGTGACAGCTGCTCCGTAATATGCACCTCAGAAGTAAAATAGTTTCTAAATTTATTCAGGATGGATTGATTTAAATTTAAGCAATTTAAATAACTGATTTTAATGGTGATTTAAATCAGCAAGCAGAAAAGCTTGATTTAAAACATTGATTTTAATTGTACTTTTTAATTATTTTCTTTTAAAAGGTGGAGTTTCACTAATTGAGCCATTCAGACACTGATTTTGCAACTAGATATAGCCTTCACTCTAAAGTCAGTGCTTCTTTTTGCTAATTAGGATACACTATATCTATACCTATTTCTTTAAGCAATTATACAGCTTAGCATGCATTTCTTGAGATTTGTAATTTTTACATTTTGGTTATAAAACAAAATAATGAATGATGCATTATTTACAAGATGATTAGATTTTTAGTTGTGATTTATGTTAAACTCTGGATGGATGGAAATTCATATTCAATTAATGATGCACAAAAAATTATTTAATTCAATAAAAATAGCTTAAATGTGCTGGATACCTACGGAAAAAAGTCATCAAAGAGTTTATCAAAATATGTTTTGCATTTACAACTGATTTTTTAAAACAAAAATAGCATCTGCAATTTAGTAAACAGAACTAATTGTTTTGGTCACAATGTCCAAGATTTTAGAAGTAGGAGACCTCAACATATTATATCTTGTTTTTATTCATAAACTGGAAGAGGAAAAGCAACTTTCCTTCTTTTTCAGCTCACACATGGTTTCTTAACTTTGAATAAACTATCTGTTGAACTGAACTAGCTGAACGAACTGAAACAAAGAAAATATTCTCTTTGCACATGCAGAAGAGAATACGGCTGTCAAAAGCTAGTTTAGCACTTTAAACTCTACTCCTAGCTGCTTAGCAAGGGACCTCCACCAATTCAGTGATTTGACTTTCTTTAAAACTTCTGCAGCAAACATGCATTCTTTAGTTGTACTTAATTTAAATGATTTTAAAGATTACAAAAACTTTATGCCTTAACATAGGTTGCCAATTTTAAATGTAATTCATGAGAGAGTTCATATGAGCTGTTTCAGGTCTGGTATTGCTCCAGTTGTCTCAATCATACTTCCATGGCTCACCAGCAGGCAGCTTAACCACTGGTTAAGCTAACTAAATGCACCCAGACTGGGCAGCTCCAACTTTGCTGGAGTGGGTGAAACACACCCTAGGTTTTTCTGCAGGACTGAGTCCTAAAATCAGATGGGATTAGCAACCCCATCCCCCACCCAAACCCAACTGGTATAAAAGCCACTAAGGCAGTGGTTTTCAAACATAGGGTCGGGACCCAGTACTGGGTCGCAGACCCTCAGGTAGTGGGTTGCGGTGCTCTCTGATGCCACCGCCGAAAGCCTGGAATGTATTGCTGAAGGATTCGGATGGGTAGCCGTGTTAGTCTAGTTCAGCAAAATAAACAAGGAGTCCTGTGGCACTTTTAAAGACTAACAAATTTATTTATCGCATAAGTTTTTTTGGGAGAAAATCCCACTTCAAATCCCTCTTCAAAGCATCTAAGAAAGTGGGATTTTCTCTCACAAAAGCTCATGCAATAAATAAATGTATTAGTCTTTAAAAGTGCCACAACTCCTTGTTTGTATTGCTGAAAAATATAATTGTTGGGTCATGGGCATAAATGTTTTTTTTTCAACTGGGTCCCGAGAAAAAAAGTTTGAAAATCACTGCACTATGATGTCTGCCTGGGATCAACCTTATTCACAACTAATAAACTAATTCATTAATCTAATAAATAGGAGTCTTATACCCACCAGAACATTGAAAGTATTAACCCTAAATAAGGAAAGCTCCATGGAGCTGTTTGTCAGAGAAACATACAGGCTAACAATGTCAATCACTGGCTTCACTGTAAAGCACCTTAAAGACAATGGTGTGGATGGAATAGGCAACTATATTATGTGTTACAGCTATGTTTTCCAGATGAGCTTGTCAATACAAACACATGGTTTCATAGAAAGCAAATTAACCAATTTACTTAGCTCGGTGACAACAGCTGAACAAAGATGAGTGATTATATTATAAGCTCTTATAGTTGGAAATCATCCATCAGCAACTGCAGAATTTACTAGTTTGCTAAGCTTGGTAACACCAACCACAAATTAGTCTCTGCACATTTCCATCTTACACTAAAAAGCATAGGTATAACAACATTTGTGTTATCAAACTCTAACTTATTTAATCTAAAACTCAATATTATTTGAAAATACTACACAGTTGAAATTTCAAACAGGTTTGAGGTCCCATCAGAGTATACGGATGCTAAATCCACCCAGCTGGACTTTAGATCCTAGATAATTGATTTCCAGATAATTGATGTTGCTGTGGCTGTCATGTGTCCCCCCCAAAAAAGCCAACAAACCTTGGATCTTCGTTAATACCTTACCCATCACCAAACAGTATTACATGGCATTGAGAAGTGATATGGTCAAAGATTGTAAACTAAATGGCACTCATAATAAAGCAATACATGCTAAGCTTTTATGGAAGCCAAAGCCTCTGCACCTGATAAAACTTCAAACAGGAGGCTACACAGTATAGTATAGTATAGTATAGTATAGTATAGTATAGTATAGTATAGTATAAACAATTGTGGAGAACAGGGCATGCTCGGTCACTGAGAATCTTGCGCTTCAGGCCTGGGCAGCCAGCTGAGGCACAGCTCTCTCCACTCCAGACTACCAGTGCTACAGTTCCCTGGTGCCTCCTGCCCTGAGCTCAGGCTCTCCACCCCACAGGCCGGTGGGTTTGGGGCCGTAAGTCCCATCTAGGCTAGCTTGCCCTGACTGCCTGTACCTTCCAGGTGCTGGCAGCAACAGTTACTGGTCAGCTCCATCCAGCTCTGCTCTGCTCCACTCCACTCTCCTCTCCTAACACAAACCTCCACTCCTAATTCCACCTCCAAACACCACGCCCAAAAACTCTTTTTCCCTGACTGCAACAGGGGCTTTTTATCTGGCTCAGGTGCCCTAATTGACCTAGAGTAACTCTATCCTTGTTACCCTGGAATCAGGGATTTGATGACCCTAGGGCTGATATATCTGCTCTACACCCTCAGAATCCCTAATTATGAACCTTTGACCTTCACACCCATTCCTGTTTTTCATTAGTTGTCGCAGTAATCAATTGGAACCGGGTCCAGTGCCTCCTCCCCTTAGGCTGGGTGAGGGGTTTTAGCAGTGGGCGGGCTTGTGCCCGCCCACTTCCCAGTCCCCAAATAGGACCATCCTCCTATAGCCATCAGACCTGGCTCTGTTATACTAGCTATATAATATATTGTCTAAACAATTGCATGACCTCAGTGATGAGACAGATTATTTGCCCGGTGAAGTCTACTCTAGTTCTAGTCAGCTAATCAAGGCGGAAACAGAGTGTGTGGCATGCTGGAGTTAACATTAAAGCCACCTGCTAAATGCACCCCAATTTCTTTGGACCCTGATATTCAAGCCATTGTCAAGATGACCTGTTCCACACAAACTGATTTACACAAATTCACTATCAACAAAATCCAAAGCACTCTAGAAAAGCTTAAGGAAAATAAGACAGCAGGAATCTCTGGAATTCCTGCAGAACCATTAAGCAGCATAGGACCAGCTATTTGTGGCTGCAGATACTGTTCAATATCATCTAAAAAACAGAGTCAGTCCAGTCTCACTAGCAAAAAAGCATTATTATTTTACAGCTTTGAAAATGTAAGGCAGTAAACAAGACTGTTGCAACTATCAAGTATTACTTGTCTACCTGTTCCTGGGAAATATTTTCCTTGTCTTGTTCATCTGAACAACTGATATCTTAAGAAACAAAAGAAGACCACTATAAGTTGGCTTCATTCCCGGCCATTCCACAATGGAGGAATTCTTCAGTGTGCCAGCTTATGGAGAAGGCATGAGAACTGAAGTGCCTCCAGTCACATTGCACTGTGGCTATTGAGGCCACATTTGATTCTGTTGTCAGGGAAGCTTTGACTGATCTTGAAACTTGCAGGCCTCCATGACAAGCTCTGTAGAACATTCCTTCTTCTATATGCCTGTAGCTAGGTTCTTGAATATAGGAAAAGAATCATCTTCTTCCAAATTAGGTTGGCTATTTGACAAGGATGCATTGCTAGTCTAGAACTCTTCAATGTCATCATAAATGATGTGTTTAACCAGATACTACGTCACTGCATACACCTTGATGATAAGAACTTCCTTGATGTCAATTTTGCTGATGACATATCACTAGTTATTGAATGAGTGGATGACCTAGTTGTGGCATTTAAGGCCCTGAAAGCTCAGTGGAAAAAATTGGCCTGAAAATTAATTGGAGTGGCAGCTGGAAGAATTTTGGTTTTAATTTCAAACATGCTTCAGGCTCGAGCATCTTAATGGGTGACCACTCCATCGAGAAAAGAGGTTTCTTACCTGTAACATATGTTCTTCGAGAGATGTGCTCATGCCCATTCCAATCCTGGTGTACACACGCCACATGCATGGACTGTCAGAGACCTTTTCCCCCTGCGGTATCCGTCAGGCCGAGCAGGCGCCCCCTGCAGAGGCGCCTTCACGACGGCACATAAAGGAAGGTTACTCACCTTGGTGCAGTAACTGGACTTCTTCGAGATGAGAGTCCCCGTGGGTGCTCCACCTGAGGTGAAGGCGCGTGCACGCCACTGACCGGAGATTTGAAAGCAGTGGCCGTTGGAGCCGCGCGCGCGAGACAGCTGTCTCGCGGCGACCCTTGTCGCTACTTAGAACGCGCGCAGCTCCAACCGCCCATTCCCTTCTCTACCTATACAACTGCAAGGGTCCGAAGTAGAGAGGGGAGGAGGGCGGGTGGTGGAGCACCCACGGGGACTCTCATCTCGAAGAAGTCCAGTTACTGCACCAAGGTGAGTAACCTTCCTTTCTCCCTCGAGAGGAGTCCCCATGGGTGCTCCACCTGAGGTGTATGGTGAGCAATGTCCTTAAATGGAAGGTAGGGCTTCGGAGCCTCATCTATGTACTACCGCTAGGACTGATTGTCCGAGTCTTGCATCTGCTCGAGTCATGCTATCTATTGCGTAGTGTCTGATGAAGGTATGCGGTGAGGCCCAAGTCACCGCCTTGCAAATGTCGGCAACTGAGACATTGTTGGTGCAGTAACACCTCTTGCCTTGTATGCTTCCTGAATACAAGTGCATATTAATTTTGATATTCTTTGCGAAGAGAGTATTGAGCCCTTACACCTGTTAGCTATGGCTACAAATAATCTCTCAGATTTTCTGAATGACTTTGTTCTCTCTATATAGAAGGCCATCGCCTGTCTGATATCGAGTGTATGGAGACGAGCCTCATCGGGATTGGCGTGAGGTTTCGGGAAGAATACAGGTAAGTCTATAGGTTGATTCAAGTGAAATGATGTGGAGATTTTCGGGATGAATCTTGGGTGAGGCCTCAATGTGACCTTGTCCTTATGAAATACTGTAAAGGGAGGTTCTGTCATTAAAGCCCCCAATTCGCTTACTCTTCTTGCTGACGTAATAGCTACTAGGAAGGTAACCTTCATTGAGAGGTATAGCAAAGAACAATTTGCCAAGGGTTCAAACGGAGGGCTAGTAAGCACTTGAAAGACCAACTGGAGGTCCCAACCCAGAGGTGGCACTCTTACTTCCGGGTAAAGATTCTGTAAGCCTGATAGAAACCTCTTTATGACAGGATGTGAAAAGATAGTTCCTAGTCCTCTATCCAGGCAGGGTCAACGTGTTTCAATCTACACCATTCTGTATACCTTGTCCACTTCTGGAGGTAAGTACGCCTCGTGGATGGCTTTCTGCTATTCAATAGCACCTCTCGAACCGGTTCGAAGCATTCGAGTTCCTCTCGTGTGAACCATGGAGTAGCCAGGCCGTCAGGTGCATTTTGTGGAGGTTCTGGTACAGGGTCTTGCCGTTGTTCTGTGAAATCAAGTCTCGTATGAGAGGGAGGCGGATGGGTGGGTGAATTGACATTTCCAATAGAAGGGTGAACCATGGTCGTCGTGGCCATGCTGGGGCTATCATTATTGCCCTCGCTTCCTCGTCCCTTATTTTGATCAAAGTCTTTTGAATGAGTCGGAGTGGTGGAAAGGCGTATAATAGGTCACCTGACCATGGATTGTGGAAAGCATCTCCCAGGGATGCCTTTCCAATTCCCGCTCTCGAATAGAAGCGTGACATTTGCGGTTCTGGTATGTGGCAAAAATATCTATAGTCGGATATCCCCACTCCCAACATATGCTGTCCCACACACTTTGGTTTAATTCCCACTCGTGGTCTGCCGGGAAGGCCCTGCTGAGTGTGTCGGCAACTGTGTTTCGGACACCCGGTAAATAGGTTGCTGAGATGGTAACCCCATGGGCTAGACACCATCTCCATAGCTTCATAGCTTCTACACAGGGCGAGGGAGATCTTGCTCCACCCTGTCTGTTTATGTAATACATGGAAGCTATGTTGTCCGTCATAACTCGTATGTGAGTGTTTCTGATCCTTTGTATGAAATGTGCACATGCCTTGCGAACCGCCTGAAGTTCTAGCACATTTATGTGTAGGTTGAGCTCTGTTGTTGTCCATTTTCCCTGCACTGTTTCGTTGTGCAGGCATGCTCCCCACCCTACAAGAGAGGCATTGGTTGACATCCACATGATGGGTGTCGCCTGCCGGAAAGGTACCCCTGACAGGAGGTTCTCGGGTACTTTCCACCATTGCAGGGACCTTTTCACGTCTATTGGTACAGATATTATCGTGTGCGTTGAGTGCCAATGTGGTTTGAAAACCTTTGAGAACCATAGCTGTAGTGTTCTCATATGAAGTCATGCATTGTCGACCACCGCCGTGGTGGCGGCCATATGATCTAATAGTTTCATGCAGGTCAATGCATCTATTGTCGGGGCGATGCATACCATGTCCACGAGATTGCTTATTGCCTCGTATCTGTCTTGGGGAAAAAAAGCCTTTGTTGATTGCAAGTCCAGTCTTGCCCCTATAAAAAGTATGGTCTGAGATGGGACTGTAATTGAATTTTGCCAGTTTATGAGAAGTCCTACTTTCTGGAACAGTTGGATAGTATGGGCTAGATTGTCCTTTGCTTTCTCCTCTGAGCGTGCCTTCAAGAGGCAATCGTCTAAATAGGGAAAGATCATGATGCCTTGGTTCCACAAACAGGCTGCTACTACTGCGAATACCTTTGAAAAGGTCCTTGGGGCTGTCAAGAGACCGAAAGGCAAGACTGTGTATTGGTAATGCATCTTTCCGACTCTGAATCTTAGGAATCTTCGATGAGATGGATGAATCGAGATGTGAACGTACGCGTCTTGCAGGTCGAGGGATGCAAACCAGTCGTTTGACTCCAGGGCAGGAATGATCGATGTTAATGTAGTCATTCTGAATCTTTGTTGAGTTATAAAGTTGTTGAGCCTTCTGAGGTCGAGGATAGGCCTCCATCCTCCTGATTTTTTCTCTATGAGGAAATAGGGGGAGTAAAAACCCTTCCATCTCTGCTCTTGCGGAACTTCTTCTACTGCACCTAGATGTAGTAGGCGCTGCACCTCCTGTAGTAATAAATGTTCGTGAGTTGTGTCCCTGAATAGGGACAGGGAGGGGGAAATGTGACTTGGAGGTGTTTTGAACGGAATGGTGTACCCAGTGTTGACAATCTCCAGTACCCATTTGTCTGATGTGATCGCCATCCATTCGTGGTAGAAGGCTCTGAGTAGATGATGGAAGATCGATACCTGCCTTGGAATTTGATCGAGGTTTGGCGCTCCCTCAACCAACCTTTCAAAATTGAGGCTTGGCCAGGGGGTTCTGGGACGTGTTGGACTGCCCCATGGTCTGTCTGCGTCTCTGGGCTCGGTATCTGCTCCTTGGTGGATCATGTCTCCTGTAATTCTGCCTGCTCGTATACTGGTACTGGAACCGCGGGTTATATGGTTGGAATCTATTTGAACATGTTCTTGTCATATTAGGGTAGATGCCAAACGTCTTCAGTGTGGCTCTGTAGTCTTTTGACATATGCATCGTGTCATCTGTCTTTTCAAAAACAACTCTCTTTTGTCAAAGGGGAGATCTTCAATTGATGTCTGAAGCTGGCGCGGAAGATCAGCGGAATGCAACCAGGCCGATCTCCTCATCACCACTCCTGTAGCCATAGATCTTGCCGCTGTATTGGCTACATCTAAGGCCGCCTGCATAGCTGTTCGAGATATTAACTGTCCTCCCTAATTATGGAATGGAACTGACGTCTCATTGACTCTGGTACAACCTCTATGAAATCTGCTAATTTTAGGTAATTTGTGTGGTTGTAATTTGCGAGCAGAGCTGCATAATTGGATATGCGCATTTGAAGGGACGATGATGTATAGACTCTCTTCCCAAACAAATCCAATTTCTTATCCTCCTTGTTATATGGAGTGATTTTATTATATTGCTGCTTATTTCTCTAATTTGCTGCTTCCACAACTAGTGAGTTTGGAGCAGGATGAGTAAAGAGGTATTCTGAGTTCTTGGCTGATATATAATATCTTCTATCAGCTCTCTTGTTAGTTGGTGGAATAGATGCAGGAGTCTGCCAGATTAAGTCCGCTGGCTCCAGCAATGCATTGTCCATGGGTAACGCCAGTCTCGTTGTTGTTCTTGTGTGCATAAAATTGAGAAGTTTGTGATGTGACTCAGCTACTTCTTGCAAAGGAATATCAATGGACTCCGCCGCACTCTTTAATAGCTCCTGGAATTGCTTGGTGTCATCCAGTGATGCTGAGGAAGTGGATGGGATAATGACTTCGTCCGTTACAGACGACACCTCCTGGTGTGGGGAGAGTAGGTGAGTAGCTTCGTCGTGCTCCTCCTCATCCTGAGATAGTGAATGTGGGGAAGACGTGGGTAGGTCGTCCGTCCTGTTTAGAGGTGAGTTATTGTTTCGTACCCTTGGTCTCTTATATGATGGATATCGCTCCTGCAAATGCCAGTGAGGAGGGTAAGATGGTTGAGGGCCATACCAACCCTGCTCATAATAAGGGTATGGTGCCCTGTCATGGAATGGCATCGTGAACCGTGGTCTATAATAAGGGTCATAGACCTGATGGTTCCTAAGCATTTCTTCCTCTGCCTCTTCCTCACTTGTAGAATCAGGGGGAGATCTGCCTTGTTGTTGCTGCCCCCTTCTGATGTGTTGAGCAGTCAATTCAGGAGAGGGTGATCTATCCCTCGCTGTGGCTACATGTTTCCTTTTCTCCGTTTTCTTTCTTGCAGAGCTCGGTGCGGAGATTTTATCTTGAGGTGCTCTCCGTGGTGCTGAAGAGGTTTGCGGTTCCGTGGGAGCGTTCTCCTGCACCGGCTCCAGCTGTGGAGACTGGTGAGTGATCAGTATCTGCGGCTCCAACAGGTCAGTAGCCGCTGTCTCCAGGCCCTGAGGCTTGTCCGGTGCCGAGCCCGCTTGCAGTGCTGACCCTTGGACTGCTCTCTGAGTGCCAGGCATTTTTTCCGCCTGGTCAGAGCTGCTTGCTGCAGCTGCGGCTTTCTTTTTGAACTCTGCGCCGCTTTTAGTGCCCGAGGAACCTGCAGCCTCTTTGGCACGATTTTTTGTTGGAGACAATGAGAGTTGTTTTCTTTTTTTAAACTCTCCTTGAGGGGATGACAAGTGCCTTTTCCCTGACCGTTGAGTCGGGGAGGCAGAGCATCCGCAACCCGGGTCCGAGGCCGGTTGCAAGGACCTCTCCATCAAAAGCAATTTGAGCTTGAGATCCCTGTCTTTCTTGGCTCTCAAACTCAAGTTTTTGCACTGAGGATATCTGTCAGAGATATGTCCTTCCCCATGACATTTAATACAGACAGAATGACCGTCTGAAGCCGGTATGGCATCTTGGCATTTCTTGCACCTCTTGAAGCCAGGTGAGCCCGGCATGCTGAGAGGGTGCGAGGTTTTTTGTTTTTTAAATAAGATAAAGAAAATAAAAGTCTTACAGATAAACTAAGCTAATTAGGTTAATTTCTAAGGGAAAAACTAAGACTGAGGGAAAGTTTTCTGTGAGGGGGACCGGTCTCCAGCCAGTGACTCCGGCGGTAGAGAAGGGAATGGGCGGTTGGAGCCGCGCGCGTTCTAAGTAGCAACAAGGGTCGCCGCGAGACAGCTGTCTCGCGCGCGCGGCTCCAACGCCCAGTACTTTCAAATCTCCGGTCAGTGGCGCGGCGCGCGCCTTCATCTCAGGTGGAGCACCCACAGGGACTCCTCTCGAGGGAGAATAGTCCTGCCAGCCCAGCCGCCCTTCAGTTCCTTCCTGTCCCTTCCGACAAGAGGAGTCGGCGGGCGGGTACTGGAATGGGCATGATCACACCTCTCGAAGAACATGTGTTATAGGTAAGAAACCTCTTTTCTTCTTCGAGTGTGCTCATGCCAATTTCAATCCTGGTGAGTTAGCAGCTAGCCCATGGACGGTGGGGTTGGAGCCTTATAACACAGTCTGAAGGACAGCTCTCCCTACCGCCGCGTCATCCCTACTCTGCTGCATGATTGCGTGGTGTGTGGTAAATGTATGTATGGAAGACCATGTTACAGCTCAGCATATCTCCAGAGTGGGAACGTGAGCTAGGAAGGCTGAGTATGAGGCCTGGGCATGTGTTCCTCCCTGGAATCCCCTGCAGGTAGTTGTAGGCAGCTATCAAATCCCACTCAGTAGTTCCCTCAGCCTCTCCTCATAAGTCATATGCTCCAGCCCCCTAAAAATTTGAATTGCCCTCTGCTGGCCCTCTCTGCAATTTGTCCACATACTTCCAGTAGTGGGGCACCCAAAACTAGACACAGTACTCCAAAAGTGGCTTCACCAGTGTTGAAGAGAGCAGAATTCATCAATGCCAAATAGAGAGGCATGAAGAGATCTGCAAAAGAAACAAAGAGTCCTGTGGCAATTTTAAAGACTAACAAATTTATTTATCGCACGAGCTTTCATTGGAGAAAATCCTACTTCGTCGGACGCTTTGAAGAGACACTTCTTCAAAGAGTCTGACAAAGTGGAATTTTCTCCCAAGAAAACTCATGCAATAAATAAATGTGTTAGTCTTTAAAAGTGCCACAGGACTCCTTGTTTCTTTTGCTGACTTAGACTAACATGGCTACCCTTTTGAAACTTGTCAACATGAAGAGATCTGTTTGCTAATTAAACATGCCTTGCTCTCTCAAAACTGTTGCCCAATGCTCATGTAAGGTACTTTCTAAGGCAGTGCTTCTCAACCTTTTGCAGGTCACGACACACTTGGTGGCATGCACGACCCAACAGGGCACACCAGCCCACCCCTCCCCCAGGCCAAATCCAGCGCCTGCCCTCGTTCTCCGCGACACACCTACTGCTGTGTGGCAACACAGTAACATGTCCCGATACAGGGGTTGAGAACTGCTGCTCTAAGGCATGCCATCTGCTCCAAATGGCTACCAATTCTCCTGCAAGAATCACCTTTAATTTTGACGCAATAAAACAGGATGGACCAGAAGACATGCAACATGATGGCTGGACAGCATCAACTGATACCTGTCCCTCAAAGATATCCTACCCTGTAACGTGCCAGATATTGGCTCAGAACAGAACATCATGGAGGCACAATACATGTTCAGTGACCACTACAATGCCCAACTGAAAGCATGATATCTTAATTTAAATCAAATTTAATTTAAATTTAAAAAATCTGATCCTGTTTTTAAAGTCATTGATTTTTATCCATTCTGAATAGAATGCTTTTCAAAACATTTCCCCATGAGGGACCACCTGAAAAATATAAGCAAATCAAGAGAGTTTTGAATCCAAAATGATGTGTGCTATGCATTCTCTCCTCTCCTTCATCTGTGCAAGTAAAGCTACTATACAGAGAGCCAAACAAGGAACCTACCAAATAGAGAATGTGCAGGTCATTCTCCAGGACAAAACCCTTCATAGCTCTCTGGAGATCAGCAAAGATGCCAAGGGCCTCAGTTGGTGACAGAGAAGAGGAAAGAGTAGCAAATCCGAGATGTGTTGGACGATAGACTTCTGCTGTAAGAGAAACATGCATTTAATTTTACAGGTAATCTCATGTTTCATTTTCAATTTGAAAGTGTTTTATAAATACTAATCAACCCTCTTAGGAGAAGGAGAAGTATTTCTCCATTTTACAGATGGGGAAACTAAGGCAGGAAGTCTAAATGTCTCACTCAAATGTCTCCGAGCGAGGAACAGAAGTCAGGCTCTCAGTCCTGTGATCTGACTGAATAAGAGACCACAATTATAAAACAGATGAAAATCCCATGGAAAATGCATCTTCATCCCTGTGGCCTAAAGCTGGAGTTACATATTTTTCTCTTTTTTAAAAAAAATGCAATAGTCTTGTGTTATCTTTATTATTTTTATATCAAGGAACACTAAACTGACCAACAGCTTGGATTCTCCAAATATATTGCAATTGTAGGAGTTGCACTCCTCTGCTTGAAGGTTTCTGAACCTTAAAAATAGCATGAAGTGTAAGATGACCATACACACATTCCTAACTGCAGTTATGAAAGGGACTGCCCTTTGCACCAACCTCTTACCAGTTTCGCTCCACTCCCTCTGGTTAATGAGAGCTGAAGATGCAGGGAAAGAGGGAGGGTAAGCATAGATCTACAGAGGCAACATATTCAGTGCACTTCAGTTATAAGTAAGTTACTTTCTTGTCTCCCAAACTGAAAATTAAACAAAGTCTCTGAGACTAGAATTTTCATGGGATGAGAGCTTAACATATCAAAAATCCCATTCACAAATGTTCTACAAATGCTCGGTTGGAAATTATCATGCCACACAACGCCCATCTTTTAAAAGCAGAACGCGTTGTTGAAACTACCATAATGGACATGAACAAGAAAGAGATTTCCTATCTTTAATAGAACCAGACATTAAACTTCAATATCCTAAATAGGAAGTGTCCCAAACTGAATGCCTAGTGAAGCAGAATAAGAGGAAACATCCCAGGACCAATTCTGCTGGCAAAAGAGGAATTAAAGAAGATCAAAGAGCCCAAAACTTCAAGTCCATGGTCAGTGTATACATATCCCATAAAAGCCATATTGCTTTGTAGTTCCAGGACTTGTAAACTAGAAGCCATGAGTCTTACTGGGGACTGACAGAGGCCACTTTATGAAGAGCTGTTTGTTTGAAAAACACATACCAAAAATAAATAAATGAAAAAGTTAAATTCATGGCACTCAAACCAAATGTCAATATAATAGCTGCTAAAACTTTTTGGCCAAATTCCAGAAGGCTAATTATAAATTTACACTTTGCTCTTGAAGGTCTGCCCGGCAACATAAGATTTGTTGATTCAAAAATCTCCAGATTACTGAGACTCAAAGAGAAGAAAACATGGACACAACACACAGAAGCAGGCCTCTTTACCTTTCACTCCATTGCCCGAGTCTAAGACCTGAATGAACTCATTCTCCAGCAGCCATTCCACGCAAGCTTCAACAGCTCCATTCTGAGCTTTGCCTTGGTCTCTCTCGCTTTCCTGTTCACTGTCTTTCAGACTGGCAGCAAGAAGGGTGCAGGAAGCATAGGTCCGCACATCATCCGGACTGCTGGCCACTCCACCCACTATGATCTGTTAAAGGAGATTTCATTATCATGATTGTTGCCGAAGAAGTAAAAGTTCAGTGTGACAGCATCATAGTAGAGAAGCTATCATCACTAAGGAGGAAAATTGTGGAGACAGTTTCTTTTTATTTTGCAAAGAGGATAAGAAACCTTTGACTCTCCCTACTGTGTCAGATTGCTCCCTGCAGGAGACAATGAACTAGTGAACTGATTTAAAGAACATTCTAACATTTTGGAGGCAGTAATGCACATAGTAGCATTTAAAGGTAAGGAGATTAATCCTAGATTTACTGCTTAGACACCACTGTGAGATCCTGAAAGTGCAAAACATGATTCATTAAGTTTTGGACAAAGAACAATCAAACCCGGGAGCAGAATTCTCCCTAATGCTGCTAATCCTGCTGAAGTAGTTTCTTATGGAAGTTTATATGTTTTTTAAATGCATATAAATATCATAGTCTATTACTGTTTTTCTGGTTTGTAGATATTTTTGGATTATGCTTTTATTTTATTATAATATGATTGTCTATTAGCTTCTGTCTTCATAAATTACTACCTAAGTGCTGGAGTAAAGGGAAGATTTAGAAACAACAGTCTGTAGTGAATTCGATGATTTTTTTTAAAATGTAAAAAACTAAATACCAACAACAGGGGAGACATTTTGGAAAGCTGCATTTTAAAAGCAGTTCATTTAATTAGAGCTCCTTATGTTCTGTTCTCCTCTCGCTGCTAATAAAAATACAGAATCTGGGGCCTATCTGACCAATCTCCAGATACCATCATAGTTTCTTCAGTAGAGGTTGTGTGCAAAACATTTAAAGGAACTGAATTACAAAAACGTTTAAAGCCTGAAAAGTAATTTTCAGATCTGCTTCCTGGATTTTAGAGTCAGATTTGTTCACGTAAGTGGCAAAAATACTTCCATTGCTTTTTTATTTCAGTTAGCCCTGCAGAATGAGTACAGATAAGAGAGATTGAACAATATTTTACTCTCTCTCATACATTAATAGAATAATTTACTAAGTTCCAATCGCATCTGTATAAAAGGGATGCATAACTTAGGGCCTAAATTAGTCTAACGAACTTTTACTATTAATGTAGTATGTAAAGTAGTATTAATTAAGAACTAACTAATTTGACTCTCGGGCTATGTCTTCATTACAAACAAGGGGTGTGACTCCCCTACTCATGCACATATGCAACCACTGAGCTAGTGTGAGTATAAATAGTAGCATAGCCACGGTAGTACAGATAGCGGCAGTGGGGGCACACCTGAGCTGAGGTGTGACAAGTACATACAGTGGCAAAGATCCCCCGCAGCTTTGCCAGGTAGCAGTTATCGCCCCTGGCGAAACAGGCCTTCTGTAATTCTCCCTGGTTTAGGGCAAATCTTTTACTTCCCCCACCCTCCTTGACTACAGCACTCTGGGTGTGTCTGGGCCCCCCACCCCACAGAGTGGGTAAGTCAGTAGATCCGTGGTGCCCAGAGTCAGACCCGAGGCAGTACCTGCCCCTGCTTTTCCAGCCAAGTTGTAGCTGTGGTGGTGTTGTGCTGGGGCTGAGCAACCTCAATCTCTCCTCACAGGCTGGTGCCTGACGTCCTTCTCCTGGGAAGAAGCACTACTCTCCTGGTTTGGGGGAATCTCTCTCCTGCTCCAGCAAGCCTTAAGTAGCTCATCTCTCTTTCCTTTTCCCCCAGCTTCTACCACAGGCAGGGCTCTTAATAAGCCTGGAGCAGCCTTTGTCTAGCCTCAGGTGTGTCCAGTTGAGCTGCAATCCCCTTGCCCCACCTGCAGGAAAAAGGGCCTTTACCATTCTGAGACTCACGTATCCACCCTCAAGCACCCTTTTATAGCGCTCCCGTCTGACTTTGTCACAATACCCACCACAGGTATGTACTCGTATGGCTCAACCACATGCTGCAACTTATGCTACCACAGCTGTGCAACTATTTATACACCTGCTAAGCTGATGAGAGCTAGTGTATGTGTACATGAGCAGTGGAATCACACCCCCAGCTTGTAATATAGCTGTAGCCTCAGATCTCAGTTTAAACCTGCAGCACTAGCATTTTTACCTTTTTCACCTATAACTTGGGCGCATTTCATATGGAATCATTGAGACA
This sequence comes from Pelusios castaneus, assembly GCA_007922175.1. Taxonomy (NCBI): domain Eukaryota; kingdom Metazoa; phylum Chordata; order Testudines; family Pelomedusidae; genus Pelusios; species Pelusios castaneus. The sequence goes on along the minus strand of ML685952.1, from coordinate 2,124,472 downwards.
CTATTATGGAACCTCAAATGCCATTTTCAAAGTCACTTCCTCTTTGACAACAACAATCTCAGCTGCACCTTTACATTGCAGCTGCAAGTACAGACTGAAATGAATTGGTATTACTTCCATGTGAAGCTGTCTGGATTGGTAATGGAAAGGAGAAGAAAAAGGGTGTGAAATATGTTTAGCAGTTTCACATAAGCAGCCATCTGAAACTTATGTGGCATAACAGAGCAAACAAAGTTCTAGTCCCTTTTCATGTGTCCCATACCTCAAGGATCGCTCGTATCATGCTAGAAGTAATCCCTTCCTCTTCTCTTCTGAGCAAACAGCTGCGGATAGGCTTAAGAGAGCCCTGAAGCAGAGCAATGCCTTTTGATCTCTCAGAGGGCTTGCACACTAGAATACTCTCACCTATGAGGAAAACAGAGGTGAAGCGCTCAAAGAAATGAAGCGATATTTTCAATGAAGACATCATTTGAAGTGCTTTGCCTTTATTTAATTACCAATTCATGCAAGGAACATAATTTGAATTTACACAGACCATGAGTTAATAATTTAAATATACTGAAATTACCATTGCTCCTAGATATCTGGACCATTTTGCTGTAATATCTACACAGCTCAGTGAGGACACATTATCAAAGAAATGCCTTGTGAATGCTTTGGATGATATTGGCCAAAAAGCCAAGAGATTTAATATTTGTATAATCCGTAATGTCTACTATCCAGTGCTGTACAATGGCTCCACACACACGACAGTTAAATATCGCATGTTGTCAACAGCATGTTCGCTAATTAACAAACAGTACTCACTAGAACCAGTACTAGAAAAGATCCAGGACAGAGAAACCTATGGCTTGTTCTGAAATCAGCTCGTTCCATGCTCTACAGAGCAGTCAATTTTTTCTCTCTTCTTTTGTGCAATGGAATGACTCCCACAAACCCATAGAGAAAACAGAAGTGAAATGTGACAGAGACTGGGCAGCTCAGATGATAAAACTGCACAGCACTTGAACAACATTATCTCTAATACAAACAACCTGGCAACACTTCACAACATACTGAAAATATTTTTATTTATACAGTTATCTTTATAGATACTAAGACAGCAGCCTGAAGAGACCATCTTAGTAATCATATGTTCTCCAGACTTAAAGTTTCCCTCTTTCAGTGGAAACTATACAAAGTGCTTAAGGCATTAATGTATCAGCTAATACTAGTTTAATCTCTGATGCACCTAACATTGATATACCTATGAAATTCCAAGTGAGGCAGGGAAAGCCATACAAAGGTTCCAAGGTTTGTGAACCAAAAATACTATCCACTAATATATTTATAACCCTCAGATCTAATCATATGATCCATTATGACAATGTGAACCATATGCAGGGGAAAAGTCATGGAAGAGAGGACACACGTTCACTCACTAGTTATTGAACATTTAGACCCAGGAACTCCAGAGAGCTGCTAAACAGTCACAACAAGCAAGCTTAGTTAGATGAAAATATATCCCTTCTCATATACAGAACTAACTAATTTCTAATCATCTGAGATGTTTAAAATTAGATAGATTCTTCTAGCCCCTTGCCCATTGAAGAGCAATCCTGCTCTGAAGAGAAGAAACTGAATGATCCAACAAGGGTTGTACATCTTTAATATCTAGTTCCGTGTGTAATTCTGTAACTAATCCATTCACCACACTGCACATCTCTACCAGAATGGAAAAAGGTGAAACACAGTCCATTTCATAATCTCTGCTCCACAATACTAAACAGCCCTGATCACTTCTTCCATGGAACGGGAGATACAATTTTGACAAAGAAGTAGGAATAATCCAATTTAGAAACCTTTAAAAAATTAATTCTACTCAGACCAAATAAAAAAAATTCAAGTCCCCAGATTCTTCAACGTTCAGTATTTGAAAGTGACGATGGTAACAATTACTCTGTTCCCTGTTTGTCAGCCAAATTTTTGTATTTCTTTAAAAATTCTAAGAATGTAATTGGTTTTTACTTTTTACTTCTTTTCTCTCTCTTGTTTTACACTATTTATTTAGGAAGTTTTAACAAGTTTACAAAACCTTGTCATGTAAATATCGGAAACAAAGCAACCACTGCAACAATTAGTGTATGCTTAAAGAGACATACAGGAATATAGTCATCAACAGGATGTTACAACATTACAGAGTGACCATTACAACATCCATGTCATTTCCAGTTACTTTAATAAATTGAGTGAAATCTCAAACACATATTTAACAGACCAAGTCTGTCTACCAAATGTTAATATGCAAAAAATTGGGACAGGTGTGGTGGATTTTTTGGGTGGCTTTTTCTTGGTTTATTTTTTGCAGGTGATGTACTTTCTCTAAGTACTAAATAAAAGGTAATCAAATGTTTAAGCATTTAACTGTCCTTTATTTTTCTGGGTTAATAATTGGTGTGTTAATTCTTCCTTAACCACAATCTTTCGTACATTTTTAACCATTTTTCCGTCACTAAGCTATTTACCTTTATCCAATGACATGCTGTCAATAGCCAAGCAACTACTAGCAGATGAAAGATGAATTATTCATTTTATTTTCATAAAATCATAGACTTGTATGACAGGAAGGGACCTTGAGAGGTCTTCTAGTACAGTCACTTGCACCCAAGACAGGTCTAAGTATTATCTATACCGTTCCTCACATGTGTTTGTCTAACCTGCTCTTAAAAGTCTCCAATGAGTAGGGATTCCACACCCTCCATAGGAAATTTATTCCAGTGCTTAACCCTCGCTGCAATTTAATGCTTTGCTTCTTGTCCTATACTCAGAGGTTGAGCAAAACTATTTTCCTCCCTCCTCCTCTAACAACCTTTTTATGTACTTGAAAACTGATATGTTCCCCCTCAGTCTTCTCTTCTCCCATCTACATAAACAGTTTTTTTCAATCTTCCCTCGTAAGTCATATTTTCTAGACCTTTAATCATTTTTGTTGGTCTTCTCTAGACTTTCTGCAATTTCTTCACATCTTTCCTGAAATGAGGCACCCAGAACTGAACACACTACTCCAGTTAGGCCTAATCAGCACACAGTAGAATGAAAAATTACTTTTTGTGTCTTGCTTACAACACTCCTGTTAATACATCCCAGATTGATGTATGCTATTTTGCAATAGTATAACACTGCTGATTCATATTTAGCTTGTGAACCACCATGAGCCCCACATCCCTTTCTGCAGTACTCCTTCCTAATCACTTCCCATTTTGTATGTGTCTTACAGATTACTCCACTTACGAAGGAACATTTTGTACTTGTCTTATTGAATTTCATTTTATTTACTTCAGACCACTTCTACAGTTTGTCCAGATCATTCTGAATTATAATCCTATCCTCAAAAGCACTTGCAATCGCCCCCAGCTTGGTACCGTCCACAACCCTTATAATGAATTCTCAATAGCATTATCTAAACCAAGGGTGTCCAGCCTTTTTGGGTGAAGGGCCACATTGCAATTCCTTTCTCACCCAGGAGGGCTGATAAGCAAATTTTGGATAAAGAAGGCATAAATATTGATCTTACTATTAATAAAATTTAAACAGTCAAAAAACAAACACTGGTTTACAAACTCAGTTTGGTTCTGTAAAAGCAGAAACTTACATTTCATACCAAAACACAATTCTCAAATAATATCCATCCTTCTTACAGCAGCCTTTAGCAGAGTATCACTTTCCCAACTGTACACAGCAAGTTTTCACTTGTTAATTAAATCACATTTTGTGAAAACCTGAAAAGGTCTTACCTTTTTTTTCCGGGAAGCGTCAGGTATACAGGTGGCAAGGAGACATGGCAGACCAAGAGAGGGCATGGGTGGCCGTGTGGAGTGGCAGGAGAGAGCATGAGAAGCTGGGGCACGGCATGAGTGGCAAGGCAGGGCAAAGATGGGGTGGCAGGGAGGTATGGCAGAGAGAAATGTGTGGGGTGGCAAGGGAGAGAGTGGGGAGCAGGGGCAGGGCACAGGTGGCAAGGGAGGGCACAGGGGGGTGGCAGGGTGAGGGAGGGCAGAGATGGCCATGTAGGGTGGCAAGGAAGAGCATGGGGGGCACAGCAGGGAGCTTGACAGTGCAGCCAGGTGGCTGATCCCTGCTACTTCCCTCTCCTGACCCCCTCCACACCTCTCTGGCTCCCAATTGCCTCCTCCCCTCCTGGCCCCACGCCACGCCACCTCCCCCCCGACCCTCCCCCTGCCCCCATGACGTGCCAGCTCCCCGACCCCACGTCTCACCAGTTCCCTGACCCCAGCCCCACACACATACCTTGCTGGCTCCCCGACCCTTGCCTCAGCCTTGAGCCAGCTCCCCGACCCCTGCCTTGGCCCTAGCCCCACACCGCACTGACTCCCTAAGACATTTCCCGGCCCCAGCCGCCCTCTCCATGCCAGCTCACCAACCCCTTCGTCCCTTCACTATGCCAGCTTGCCAACCCCTTCCCACCATTCCCATACCTTGCCAGCTACTTTTCTCTCTTCCAACTTCCCTTCCCCCATCCCGTTCACTCAAAGGGAACAAATCCAGCCACCAGAGCATGTTCCCTGGACAGGCCATTCCCTCCCTGGACCATGTGCCTGAGCATGTACAGGGAGGGAAATTTTAAAAGGCCCTGGCTCAGTCCCAGCTCCCAGGCATGTGCAGAAACTCAGAGCACTCCACAGGCCAGATGACAGCCCTTGGTAGGCTGGAGTCTGGCCCATGGGCTGGACAAGCCAGATCTAAATCATTGATGAAGATATTGAACACAACCAAACCCAAACTTATCACTGGAGGACTCAACTTGATGTGCTCTTCCAGCTTGATTGTGAACCACTGGTAACTGCTCTCTGGGTGCTTTTCAACCAGTTATGCACGCACCATACAGTTGCTCCATTTAGGTTGTATTTCCCTAGTTTGTTTATGAGAGAAGGTCATACGATACAGCATTCAAAACCCTTACTAAAGTTAAGATATACCATACCTATCACTTCCTCCCTATCCAAAAGGCTTGTTATCCTGTCAAAAAAAGCTATCAGATTGATGTGACAAAATTTGTTCTTGACAAATCCATACTGCTTGTTACTTATCACCTTATTATCTCTAGGTGTTTGTAAATTACTTTACTCGATTATCTTTCCAGGTCCTGAAGTTAAGGTGACTAATCTGTAATTGCACTGTCATTCCCCTTTTTAGAGATTGCAACTATATTTGTCTTTTTGTCTTCCATGACTTTTTGATGATAATCACTAATGGCTCACGTATTTCCTCAGTCAGCTTCTTGAATATTCTAGGATGCACTTCATCAGGCCCTGGTGGCTTGAAGACATCTAACTTGTCTAAGTAATTTTATCTTGTTCTTTCCCTATTTTAGCCTCTAATCCTACATCACTTTCACTGGCATTCATTAAATTGGATGTATAGTTGCTATTTAACGTTTTGGTGAAAACTAAAGCAAAAAAAGCCAGTTAGCACTTCTTCCATTTCTACATTTTGTGTTACTATTTACTGCTCCCTCACTAAATAATGGGTGTACACTACCTTTGTTCTTCCTCTTGCTTCTTATGTATTTGTAGAATGTTTTCTGTTTTCTTTTTAACCTTTATGTCTCTAGCTAGTTAAATTTTATTAGTGCCTTGGCCTTTCTAATTCTGTCCCTACAGATTGGGTTGTTTATATTCATTCTTTGTAATTTGACCTAGTTCCCACTTTGAATAGGACTCTTTTTTGAGTTTCAAATCATAGAAGATCTCCTGGGTAAGCCAGGGTTGTCTTATCATAATTCCTATCTTTCCTACTCAGTGGATATTTTGCTGTTGTGCTCGTAATAATGTCTCTGAAAAATTGCCAACTCTCTTGAACTGTTGTTATTCCCCTTTGCTTTCCATGAGATCTTATCTACCAACTCCCTGAGTTCACTGAAGTCTGCCTTCTTGGAATCCATTTTCTTTATTGTGCTGTCTTCCCTCCTACCTATTCCTTAAAATCTATCTTTTCCCAGAGACTTTCAACAAGTCTGTCTCCTACTTCCATCTCAACCTCCGTCCAATTGTATATATTTTATATAAGGCAATACCACCTACATTTTTCCAGCTTCTCCTTCCTCAGCAAGTTGTATCCTTCTATGTTAATATTCCAGTCACACACATTATCCCACCAAGTCTCTGTAATGCCAACTACTTCATATTTGTGTTTATTAACTAGCATTTTCTCCATTTTGAGTGACCATTTCCACAGGGAAGCTTCACAAACATTACCGAAGTTTAGCCTGATGATAAATATCCAACAACTTGTGATATTTGCTTATGGCCTGCCTTCCAATACTCTTTAGACATATATGCATAAATTCTCCTCTTTCACTGCAATTTCTACAACATTTATCCCCATGCAAACTCTATATATTTTTAACCCGACTGGTGTAAGGTACCATTGAAACAGTATCTCAAAGAAATCTTTTTTTTTGTGCTACTGACGGAGGTTGCTAGTCATCTTTCTCATCAAACCTCACCTTCGGTTCCTTGTTTATTAATCAAATTTCTAATTCATACTAGGAAGGGATTTTTATTTTTTTTGCACAAGTGGAGATGCTGTGGCAGCAAGAGCATCAGCAGGTATTTGGCTTTATGTTTATACTTTCATCCAAATAAAAGGTGCATTTATATAAACCAAAGCATAAATTCAGACTGCATCCTGTGCAATAGCAAACTCAGGTTCATGTCAGACAGACCAAAAATACACAACCTCCTTTAGAAAGGCCAAAAAAGATCATCAAGAGCCAGGTAACTTCATTTGACAGCAGGTTTGGTGAAAGTGTGGCCAGTGGGCTACAATAAATTCTGCAATAGAGCATGTGACTTCCCTCTTCAACACAGCAATATGGTCTATAGAGACTTTAGGTCTCAACCTATGATGCTGGAAGGTTGCTCCAGTCAACGTGGTATGTTACATTTCAAGACTAAACTATCTGAAATCTATAACTGTGGATAAACCATGAATGTAGCTGAAATCTAAACTATTTATAAAGAGACTGCAATGAGTTTCCAACAAGTTCCATTATCTGCTGTAATCCTATACCAGGAATGATAACATTCAAAAAACCAATAGGGGAGCACTTGAACCTCCCTGCACATTCTGTGAAAGACATATCACAGTGCTTCAATAGAAAACTTCAAATGAAAGCTTCAAAGGGAATCTGCAGAGTTAGAATTCATATGGAAATTTGACACCATTAAATTAGGTCTCAATAGTTAACAAAGGTATTTTTCCCCTTTTAACCTTCCCACCTTCTTATCTGTTGTTCCACACTGTTGTAATCAAAACAACTTGTTTGGTTTACTGAAAAGGTCTGGACTGACCTTGTGACTTACCCTTCTCTGCATGTATATATTCACCTACGTACTGTTGTTTCCATTCCATACTTCTGACGAAGTGGGATTTTACCCACTAAAGCTCATGTGATAAATAAATTTGTTAGTCTTTAAAAGTGCCACAGGACTCCTTGTTTGTTTTACAAAACAAGTAGTTAACCTGTAGACAGGCTTATCAATCCAAGTCACTTATCCAAGTGGAAGATATTTGTTTGCCAAACTATCTAGAACTTCAATCTCATTTCTCAAATGTTAAGTCTGGCTAAACAAGCCACACCTCCCAGAATTAAAACAAATTATCCAAGTATTAGGAGGTGATAAGAAATTCAGCAAAAAATATAGACTGTGCCTCCAGTAAGCTGACATGTAGACACCAAAATCAATTTATGCAATGAAACAGAATCCCCTGGGAATTACAAATTATATCCCCATTAATACCAAACAAATTAATCTTGATTAACGTTATCATACTGAATGCCAAAGGAATTCATCATGATTAGTCACTAATTGTAAAGCACTGCCCTGATTGTAATTAGGTTAACACAGTTCTTAGAGAATGTTAATAAAGCCTCCACTTACCCACTGTGTTTACTCCTTTCCTGCCAGCCCTCCCAGCCATCTGTTTGTAAGTTAGGATATCCAGGAGTCTGCTGCCAAACACAGGAGTTCGGATAATTACCCGGTGTGCAGGGAGATTCACCCCTGAAGAAAGGGTGGACGTTGCTGCCAGAACTCGAATCAACCCTCGGCGAAAGGCCCCTTCAATGATATCCCGTTCATCAAAAGTAAGACCTGAGGAGACAGTGCTTTCAGTAAACAGCATGTTTGCAGTGAAGCATAACCACTGGCAGAGAAAGCATTGTGACAACAGCCAATATGTTAATGAACACTTGCCATGCAGCAATTAGAACTATGGAGCCATGTGACGCCAGCATCTTGATCACTGCTTGGAAGCATGGCTGAAATAATCTCACTTCTACAGAAATGTTTACCTGTAACCATTCTAACTAGTTGTATGACTCAACAGTCTGCTCTTCCACAGTGCTTGGAAACACCATAAAAAGTCAGATAAGCACAATATTTATTTGAGAATCTTTATAAACAGATGAAAGTTGGATCCAGCAGTTAGAGGATGGGCTTCTTTTGGGAGGTTGCTGAATAGCTTTATAGATCTTACTGCCAGGAAGTTCCTTGTTCATATGATTTCATCTGTCTACCTCTAGGTCCACAGCATTGCACCACCCCAAGTTATTCTTTTTCTTCCTTGGTATACATAGATTTTAAGTATTGGTAGACTTTTCTTCCTTCTTAGCCAACCTCTCTATATTCAGTTCTTTCATCTTTCTTCTGAAGTCATTCTCCTCAGGTCCCTTGATCAGTTTTGCTCCCTCCTCTCAATGGGTGTTGTGACAATGAAGCCAACAAGATCAGCTTCCCTACAAGAGATAAACTATCAAGTTTAAATTCTATAAACTAAGAAGCTGTGATCCTGGGACTCTGACAAAGGGTCTAAAATTAGTTAAAATCATGTCCAGAAAGAACCTAATGCATACCAGGAATCTTGTTTTGAAAAATAAAATTTTGTTAGCATGCTTTCAAGGTTGGGTTGGTTTTTTTTAAAATTCAGAGGACTTGAGAGTCTGTGGCCATTGGAAGCCTGAGTACTTTTCCATTGATTACATAGTTTGCGAAATCCAAACAACTCAAGGGAAGAGGGGAGCTTTCTTTGGTTGATTCAGCACATCAGCTTCCTTTATTTTCATTATTTTCCCATCTAAGTTAGAGCTCAAACCAGTCTTTAGCCAGTGGGACTTTCAGACCAGGATTTTTCTCAAGGTTAACTACATACACTAGTTGTCTCAGGTCTCCATCTGAATATCTGATGTAGTCTCTATTGGTTTCTACCACCAAGGGAGATGAGAAAACTTCTTCCAACAACTGGACCTTGCTTCCAATCTAGCCTTCCAGGGGGGCTATGCCTATCTGAGAAATAAATTAAAAATCTGTACTAAACAGATAGCAACTACTACTAACAGTGACAGCTTTTCTCTCTCTCCATTTTCGCCCTTTGCCAGAGACCCCAAACAGCAGCTCCCATCCATCTTCTCTTATCTATCTCAGTGTTTGTTTGGGCAAATTGCTTTAACTCGCACACAAAACTCAAAATGTCTTGGCTGTAATTCAGTATTTCTAGTATTTAAGAAAAGTTAGATTTGTAAATTGCCCATTGTTCTATGTGTTGAAATTAATAGAGAGGTGATTTACAACACAATTATTGAGTTAAGCCTTAGGCCACAAACCTCAGACTTAGCTTTAGCTATAGGTGGCAATAACATTTTATATACTTATAAGTGACAAATGGGACAAAAGACTTCAGCAATGACTGGTAAATATAGGTCCAATTACTTTATTAATAAGAACATAAGACCAGCCATACTGGGTAAGACTAGTGATCTGTATAGGCGAGTATCCTGTCTTTCTACAGTGGCCTATGCAAGGAGCTGCAAAGGGAATGACTAGAACAGATAAACAGGTAAATCTATATAGTATGCTCATAAGAAATGAGTAAACAACTCAGAAATACCTGCATGATGAAATGCCACTCCCCATGGTAAAGTACGCTGAAGCACAGAGTCCAGGCCTGAGGGTGAGCGCCTTAGATGGTCCATCACCTCCTCTATTCCTTCTTTGTCCAAAGTGACTGGTAGAAGTTTGGAAGTTTCTGTAAACCCTTTAGTCAAGAGAAAGAAAGAATATTTTTATAGCTCTCAGCAAGCTTACTCTGCTATAAAAGCAAAGTGTAGTCCACAGCCTCCTATTAAGCTCCCTCCCCAGCCCCTCTTACGCTCAGCCTGCTGCAGGGACCAGTGCTGCAAGTTGTAGAACTCCCGGGCTATGATATCTGCCAGTTTTTCACACCAATTCTTGGATGGACAGAACACCAGGACTGAATGGCCATCACACGTGGTCTCGTAACACAGACTCACAATATGGTCTTCATCTCCCTGAATTGAGACAGACAATTCTTTCAACAAGCTCTTATATCATACGGGGTTAGTAAACGCTGCCATTTGGGCCTCTATCACACTTCAAATCCCCTATCCCAGCTCAGCAGGAGAAAAAAGGGAAAGACAAGGAGCTGAGTTGTCTTCACCTTCAAAAGTCTAGTGAGTAGTTTGGTTGCATTGAAGTGTAGGTGTTTTGGGCCCAATAATACATAACTCTGAAGATTTGTGTCAAATTATCAGTCAGTTACTCACATTGTTATAATCACTATTAAAACCTTTTCAACTTTTTTAACAGACACACAAAGAACAGTTAAAGCTATAGGGGAATAGAAAGTTAAGCTCAACAACAAGCCTGGTCTGAACCACAGGTCACCATAGTAACGGGATGGGTCTCCGGGCAAGCCATACATCTTTTGTAAATGGTGTAGGATTATAGTTAAAGTGTGTTATCTCCTCTTCTCTGCCTTCCATCCTGACCATCTGTGTAAAGAATGTAGTCAGGACTGTCCCATCTTAGATCCTTAATGGAAAGGTAGTATTATCTCCTTTCCTCCGCTTCCCTCCCTGGTACCAAGTCCTCTTAAGGAATGTGAAGTCATTATTTTTGTTGAAAATAATGAGTTTGGAAGTAAAGCACCTGCATAACGTATGCAAAACCTGCAAAGAGTAAACAGGGGCGGGAATAATTATATGCACCATATAATCATCAATATTCATTGTATAGGTGTTAATGTAACCATGTAAGGGTCCATGAGACATTGTCAGTCATATATATATTTCCATACTGTTTTGGATAAAAGAATTGTAAGGCAGGCCCTCCTTGCTCATTCAAAACGTCAAGAGGAACGAGCAGGCAATAAAGAGGAACGTTCGACCCAATCCGCTTCTCGGACAGCCTGTTTGTTTATCTAACTTCCAACGAAAGCATCTAAAATTTTAGAAGAAAAAACTTTAACAATTTTCTTATTCCCTTTCCCTTTAGTTTTATAGTTTCTTATGAAGAACACTTCCTTGTCTGACAGTTTCTTTAGGTCAGTGGTTCCCAATCTGTAGCCCAGGGGTCAAAAGTGGCCCGCCGCTCCTCTCTCACTGGCTGCAGAAGAGAGCCACAGCTGTAGACCCAGACAGAGCACATTGCCATGGGGCTACAAGACTTGTGAAGTCTCCTTGCTGCAGCCAAGGAGATGGAAGATCAGTGTTCCCCTCCCTTTGCCTGTGTCCATAGCACTAAGGTCCCTGCTGGAGCCACAGGAAGGGGAGCACTGATCTCCTATCCACCTGTCAGCAGAAGGGAGCCTCTGTCTAGGGACCCAGATGGAGTTCACAGGGCTAAATAACATGTGCGGTTTCCCCGCTGCAGCCAAGGGGACAAGAGATCAGCAAGAGGGAGGCAGCCTCCATGTCAACTCTTTCCATCTGACTGCAGTAAGGATCGGGGGCTGCTGGCAGAGCTTGGCGGCATTTCAGGGTTGTAAAAATGATATTTGTAGCAGTCAAGCCAAAAAAGTTAGGAACCACTGCTTTAGGTCACATTAAAGATGATGGATGAGTAGTTATTGACGTTCAGCTCTGTCTTTTTAAGCCAAAACAAGGCGCAAACACCCCAAGAGAAGGAAAAGAGTAAGATAAGAATATACAATGTCTTGCTGATTTATTTTTTATGCTTACAACCTAATTTCTTGGAAATTACATGCAAAGCACTTAATTTTAATAGCTGCACAAAGACTTAGCAAACCTTGCTAGTCAAACTAAAACCTTTGTCAGTAGCTTGGTTTTTTGGTTACAAGATATCATCATATTCTGAAATGGATTTGTTCTTTTTGTTTAAACAAATCCAATTTTTTGCCTCCCTCTCTCTCTCTCTCTCTCACTCACATTTTATATAAGAGGCTGAGCTGGTTTTAGAATCATAGAAATGTAGGACAGGAAGGGACCTGATAGGTCATCTAGTCCAGTCCCCTCCACTGAGATAGGTCTAAGTATTATCTAGACCATCACTGACAGGTGTTTGTCTAACTTGTTCTTTTAAAGCTCAAATGACAGAAATCCACAAATTCCTTAGGTAACTAACAGATTCCAGTGCTTCATTTACAATTAGAAAGGTTTTTTTCCTAATGTCTAACCACACCTCCATTCACTTTAAGCCCTTTATTTCTTTTCCTATTCTCGGTGGATAAGGATAACAATTTATCACCCTCCTCTTTTTAGCAACTTTTTGTGTACTTATAAATTGCTATCATGTTTCCCACCAACCACCTACTTAGTCTTCTCTTCTCCAGACTAAACAAACCCCATTTTTTCAATCGTTCCTCATAGATTGTTTTCTAGACCTTTAACCCTTTTTGTTGCTGTCCTCTGGACCTTCTCCAATATGTCCACATCTTTCCCAATGTATGGTGCCCAGAACTAGACACAGAACTCCAGTTGAGGGCTTATCAGTGCTAAGTAGAGTAGAAGAATTACATCTCATGTCTTGCTTACAAAACTCCTGATAATATATCTCAGAACAGTGTTCGTTTTTTTACATCTGTATTACATTGATCTCCTATTTAGAATTCGATGCTCTATAGCCCCAGAACCTTTTCTGCAGTACTCCTTTCTAAACAGTCATTTCCCATTTTGTAGTACTTTGCACTGGTCTTTACTGAATTTCATCCTATTTATTTCAGACCATTTCCTTCAATTTGCCAAGATTATTCTTGAATTCTAGGGACTGCAACCTCTCCCACCTTGGAATCACCCTCAGACTTTTTAAGTGTAAATCTCTATACCATTATTCAAAACATTTATGAATAAACTGAATAGAACTTGACTCAGGACCCCACTCCATGTGTCCTGCCAACTTCACTGTAACCACTGATAATTCTGAGTAGTTTTACAACCAGCTGTGCACCCACCTTATACTAGGTTCATCCTGCCTATATTTCCCTAGTTTGCTTTTGAGAAGACCATGTGAGACAGCTCTCACACTCTGGAATAAAATCCAGACCAATGAGGAGTTGTGTCACCGCTTGCCCTGCAACCTTGGATGCATCACAGTGCTTTGCTGTTGACCTTGGGCCACCCACAAACAGCCTACCAGCATGCCGGTCATACCCTGAGTGTCTATGTATAGCTACAGCCTTGGTCCAGCAATTCTGATCACAAGCAGTCTATCAGCAACACACCAGTTACACACTCTGGCTTCCAGAAGTCACCATGATATTACTGACCAGCAAGTTATCAATTCTAAAATGATACTTCATAACGTACATTTTGTACAAAGATTATTACAATGGCAGATTCAGCGGACAGGGGGGTACCATCATGGCTGACCAGGTTGTCATGCACCACCGTTGGCTCAGAAAACAGGCATGAGGTTTGCAAGGTGCCCAAGGTAAAGTTCTTATCCCTGGTCTTCCAGCACTCTCTCTTGAGATGCTTAATTTACAACCTGCACTGGTCACCTGTCCAGAAAATTTGCAAAGCTGCCAGTTTTTTAACTATCTGTTGGTATGCATGGTCATCATTGGCACTTTTGTTAAAGTCCACAGTTTTCCTAGCCTCAGATAAGAGATTCACTAAAATCTGGTTGTGCTCCCTATGACCATGGAGCAGTGTGTTTTGCAAAAATCTTGTTCTGTTTGGTCTCCATCCCATGGGAAACACAGAAGGCTCTTCAAAGGTGTGTCTGTACCTCAGTGATCAGAAGACAATGGAAGGGTTAGAATTGACTCATGGAGTTGCTGCTGTACACCAAGGAAGGGTGGCTTCCATTTTCAACTGAATCGACTGGAGATTGTTGAGATAGAGAGGACAAAGAAAGGTGGCCCATGGAACTGGCAGATTCCCAGGAGAGGTCAAGCAGAGGTATGTCTGCCAAACCAATGGTGCTCAAACCATGGTCACCTCTTGACCTGGGCTTGGACCCTCCAGTCCTGTAGGGCAGGGCCGTCCCTAAGGGGAGGAGGGGCCCAGGGCTAATAGGCCTGTGCAGGGCCCCCTGGTCCCCTCCCCAGTACACTGGGGTGGGGGGTGGGCAGGCTGGCCGAGGGAGGCTGGGCCCTGTGTAACCCATATGCCTAAAAAAGGCTCTCTCTTTAAGAGATCTATTGAGGGTGGACAAAGACAACAGAGTCCTGTGGCACTTTTAAAGACTAACTGATTTATTTATCACATGAGAAACTTCTGGAAATATGGAGTGGTAGTATTTTGAGCATGCTTCACAGGGTTCCCTGCTGGGGTGATGTGGTGTGGTCAGAGTCAGATCACATGAGAGCAGCAGTCTGTGCAGACAGCAGGCAGGAGCTGCTTTGAGAAGAGCCCATGTGCTCAGTTTTCATGAGAGAAGCTGAGCCAGGAGTGAACAAGAAGATGTTTTCTCCCTCCTATGGAGTCTTCTGCAACAGACTTTGCGCACTATGGAACTGAGGGCTGGTTAACCAGTGAGCTGACCAGGTGGCGCTGGTTCCAAAGGAGAAGGAAAAGCCTGCATGAAATTCTACAGAAAATTCCTGCAATAAAAGAAAAAGAGGACAGCTACTTCTTGCCACTCAAGCCTCTACATTCGAACAAAGACTGTAGCTGAGAGTTGGGTGAACTCCACCTGGACTTTGGGACTCTTGGGTATCTTTCGTGCGGGGTTTCTGTAGGCATTGTTCTGTTTACTTGTATTTTGTTTTCTTAGGATAAGGTTTATTTAGTTAGTAGTTAATAAAGTTCATTGTTATGATTGTTTTTAGTAGTATTTTAATGTGGGAAGGTAACTTTGAGCAATCTTTGCTGAGTCCCATATGGATTGGATCCTGGGTCTCCAGCTGCTTTCTCCATAGGGATTGGGGTTTATTTCTGCAAGGCACTGGAGAAGGGCAAATGAATTAATTTTAGCCCACCCGAAGGTTACACCTGTGCGCCCGCCCCTAGCCTGGGCCGGCTGCTCTGCCCCCAGGGGCAGGGCGGGCTGGCCTAGAGGCCAGGCTCTGCTTCCCCATTCTGCCCCTGGGAATCCTGGTCCACCATGGGGATGGGGTGGGCCGGCCCAGAGGCCAGGCTTTGCACTCCTGCCCCACCCTGCTGCCTTCAGCTTGCCGCTGAAGGAAGTCTGGAGCAGGAAGAAGCATGGCAGTTGGGGGGCTGGGGCACGGTAGAGCCCACATAACCGTGGGGCTCAGGGCAATGACCCCCGCCTCCCCCCCCCCCCAGGACAGCCTTGCTGTAGGGTCCTAGAATTCTAGGTCCAAACCCAAATCTGAGAGATGTATGTGTAGATGTAAGAATGGTCTGCGCTCAAGATTAACCTGAGATTCAGGTTGGGCTTACACTGCAATGTACATATACACTAACTTGTCTAGGTAATTCTTAACTTGTTCCTTCCCTCTTTTAGTCTCAGAACCTACCCCATTTACACTGAAGTTCACTAGGTTAGTTGTCTGATCACTGAACCTTTTTGGTGAAAACAAACAAGAGGAATTTGAATTTGTTGTGTTTTCATTTATTGTCTTTCCATCCTCATTGAGTAAATAGACCTACCCGGTCCTTATTGCTTCTAATGTATTTGTAAGATGGTTTCTAATGACCTTTTATGTCTCCATCTAATTTAATCTCCTTTGGTGCCTTGGCCTTTCTAATTTTGTCCTTACCTGCTTGTGTTGTTTTTCTATTCTCATCCTTCATAATTTGACCTGGTTTCCATTTTTTGCATTCTTTCTTTTTTTTTTTTTTTCTTTCTTTTTCTGAGTTTCAGGTTATTGAAGATCTCCTGGTGAAGCCAGCATGATCTGTCTCTTACTATACGTCCCATCATTCCTATGCATTGGGACAGTTTGGGTTTTTTTGTGCCCTTCACAATGTGTCTTTAAAAACTGCCACCTCTCCTGAACTTTTTTCCCTTAGACATGCTTCCCCAAGTATGTTACCTATAAATTCTCTGAGTTAGCTGAACTATGCATTCATGAAGTCCATTTTGTTCATGGTGCTGTTCCCCCACCCATCGGTTCTTAAAATCGTGAACTCTTATTTCATGATCATTTTCATCCCAGCTACCTTCCACCTTCAAATTCTCAACCATTTCCTCCCTATTTGTCAAAATTAACTCGGGAACTGCCCCTCCTTTAGTCACTTTCTCTACCTTTTATATTAAAAATATGTCTCACATGCATTCCAAGAACTCACTGGATAATCTGTCCCCTGCTATATCACTTTTCCAACAGATGTCTGGACAAGCCCTCAGGTCAACACACACATGGGTGTAGAAAATGAAAATACAGTAGGAGCCAGCCCTCTGTTAGGGATTTAGGAGAAACACCTGCGGTACAAGCAACATCCCTATGTAATCAAAATTATAACTCAATTTGCTGTCCAAGTCATATCCGTTCTTGGACGCCTGTGGATCAGACCAGACTTTGGACAAGTCAAGCCACTGTATATCCTATCACACAAAACAGCTAACAGTTGTGGTAAAAAGATATCTCAGCGCTCAAACCACCACTCTCAATGGAAGTAAGGAAATCTCAGTGCCCTGACTGAGCCTTGGTCTGCACTATGATCTTATGTTGGTATAGCTACGTGGCTCACAGTCAGGGAAAATACACACCAGCATGAATCAGTTATACCAACTGAACTTCCAGTGTAGACTATGCTTTGTCAATAGGAGGGCTTCTCCCATCAACATAGCTACAGCTTCTCAGGAAGATGGAGTATCTATGCTGATGGGAGAAGCTTTGCAGTCAATACAGGTAACATCTTCAAAGAAGTACTAGAGGTGCAGATGTGCTGCTGCAGCATTGTAAGCATTCACACGCCCTCAGAAGAACAAAAAGATTAAAAAGAAAATGCTGCTTGCTAAAGATTAAGCAGTTTGAATTACCCTAATGACAAAATTTTCATGTACATTTTTAATCAAGTAGCAATTTCTAGGACCCAGCATTGGAGTGCAAGGCTTTTCTCATAGAGTCTAAGGTCAGAAGGAACCAATATGATCATCTAGTCTGACTTCCTGCACAATGCAAGCCACAGAACCTCACCCATCCACTCCTGTAATAAACCTCTAACCTATGACTGAGTTATTAAAGGCCTCAAATCATGGATTAAAGACTCTAAGGTACAGAAAATTCACCAGCATTATTCTGAGGTCAGATACCCAAAACCCACAGAGATGCAACGGTGTTTTTACCAAAACATACAGGGCTTTCTCCATTACCAGCGAACATTCTAATCAAGATATGCTCTAGCTCAAAACAAATTATTTTGGGGGAATTCTATGGCCAGTGTTATACAGGAGGTCAGATTAGATGATCACAATGGTCCTTTCTTGCCTTACAATCTATAAATTGTTAGCTCAAGTATGTTCAATTTGCTCCAATCTAATTCGTAAGAAGGGTTGAACTGTCTCTCTGAGGCAAAGGAACTAGGGACAGATAGACCTAGTTGGGGAAAACCCTAACTTTGGAAGGAGTTTAAGATGAAACTCATGGTTTACCAATAAAAACCAAGTCACAGAAAAAGGGAAGTTTAACCCTTAGTTTGAGTGCACACACTGTTAAAAGAAGGATAGGACTATCACCTGCTTACAACATTACACATCTACTAATACATTTTTACAAATCTTCTTTTAATTTAGACAGTAGAAGCAATGTTATCCCAAGCCAACTAGTTAGCAAGAGTCAGTAATTACCTTTGCGTGCAACATGGGCTGGAATTCCCGCACCAGTTTCATTGAAGAGTCATAAATATTACTGCCAATTTTCACCCATTCCATGAGGGGTACAGGGCGAAAATCAGTATGGTACAGCTCAGCATTCAGCCAGGATGCCAGAAAACCCAGGTTAGGCAGGGTGGCACTCATGCCTACTATCTGTATGCTGGCAGAAACAGGACTACTGTCCTTTCTCTGTCTGTAATTGGTTAAAAGAAAATGAACATTAATAGAACCCTAGGCCAATGGTCTGGTGCAGAACAGCAAATCCTATCTATCCAATCCAGGATACTGATTCACAAAAGCAATACACGGAATACGCTGCAGCAAAAAAAATGATTTTTCTCCATTTCCTCTAGGCATATATAACTGCACATGTTACACACTAGTCATAAAATTACCCATAATTTAAAAAAAAAATGTGGCAACAAAACTTGGCCTCTGGAGGCACTGACTGCCATAAATTGACTATAGACTAGGACAATTTTTTTTAAAGATTTTCTAGCTGCTAATTTTAAATGTTCAAGTTATGAAATTATGGAAACAAGGGACGGATGTTTTTTCATTATAACTTTCTTAAGTTTCAATATCTTGATCAAATCCACTCCATTGTATCTCAATTTTAAGCTAAATCACAGACTAAGGTTTTAAAAAATGGGCACTGATAGTTAAGTTTCTTATCTGGGCAATTAAATAAGTGGTCTTGTTTTCAAAAGTGTGAGCACTCACCAGCTTCCATTAAAGTCAAAGAGAAGAAATGGGTGCTCAGCACTTCTAAATAAGAGGCCTAATTTTTCAGATGCCCAAATAAAGATGTAAGAGCCTATGGTTCGACATCTTCAAAAAAAAAAGTGTGTAAAAACTCTGGCTAAATCAATCACCAGATGCATGTCCATCCATAACTAAATCCAGATTTTTTTTTTTAATTGCACATTGCTTAATCCATTACCACCTATGCTCTTGCACATTCTACATGCCTTGCTCGACATGCTGTTAATGCCCAGGACACACAAAGATGTAATTATTGAGAAAAACAAACAAGCAGTCCTGTGGCATTTTTTTGTTTGTTGTGCTGAACTACACTAACACAGCTACCCCTCTGGAAATTATCAAGAAGTACCTCAATACAAATTGAATCCTGGATGGCTAACATCTGATCTGAATTACACTGAAAAAATGTAGTCACTTTTATACACACAAATTTCCTCCTTAAAAATTCACAAAAGCAGTGACTATTCTAAGCCTTCCAACTCCAGCTCAGGATGATTTAAGACTCAGAGTAACAAAGGGCACTCTCTTGTATTACGGAGTTTAGATAGTTTATGGATTTTATGGTTTAGTACAGAAGACACTGGTCACTATTGCTTTCTCATCATTTCCATGTCAAATAGTAATACATATGTAGGCTAGTGGAATAACAACAGATAATAGCTGTAGTAAGCTAGGGCTTTTCCTTTGGAAATAATGTTTACAATTAAGAAATCAAAATAAACAAGAAAAAAGTAGTAATAAAATGTCCTCATTTTAGGGATAATCCCAGTCCTACAAATTTGGGTGCAAAGCTGTCCTCCGAACTATTCCTTTAGCTACCAAAGACCAATACAGGATACCTGATCATACACTTCTTTCACACATTTTGATAGTGAGATCTGTTAGGTTAGGTTGTGAAAGTCTCCTAAAGGAAGCAACAGTGTCTGGGACTGAAAAATGTAATAGGACAAGACACCGAAAAAGTAGAAAAAACAAATCCAATATACTAAAACGAATTAGCCTACTTTAAATTTGAACTTAAATATTCATCTTAATTTCTTTTCCAGAAAGAATGAATTTTACAACAAAACACAAATTAAAAAAACATGAGAAAACATTTTTTTTAATACAGTGAAAGCCTTCTGAAAGGAAATGTAATGAAACCTTAATAATTCAGGTATTCTAGATCAGAGGTCTCACCAAACTCC
Source organism: Pelusios castaneus (assembly GCA_007922175.1). NCBI lineage: Eukaryota > Metazoa > Chordata > Testudines > Pelomedusidae > Pelusios > Pelusios castaneus. Next base: position 2,104,470 of record ML685952.1, on the reverse strand, counting down.
CAGAGCCAAGCCATATCGCCAATCACTCAGAATAACTTGAATATTTAAGCTGCTCAGAGTTCAGCATTAAAAGACAAACACCCCAGTCTACGCACCTTTTAGCAACTTTCTCTGTAACAAATCGAACTTTGGTAAGCAGGAGTTCCAGAAGATACCCTCGGTGAGAATCTCCCAACATGTGCAACTCATCCACCACCACAATTCCTGGTGAAAAGAAGCAATGCAGATATTAGCCCCATCAAAGCTCAAAAGGGAGAACAAACCTCCATAACTCCTCCAGTCCCATATTCATATGAACAGTTGAAATTTACAGAACTCCTGTGCGTGCCAGTGATATTTCTGCCGCTTTCTGTCCTCTGATATTAGTGCATGCAGCAACTGACGATCAGTTTCATGACCTCAATCTGAATTAATTACACCATCTTTGCAAATTTCCACACCTTGCCACACCTTAGAAAGTCTGGATGAAATGAACATTCCCACATCACTTAGGCCAGATTTATATTCAAGTTTGTTAGCATAGCTATGTCAGTGAGGGGTTTGATTCTTTTTTCCAACATAGAAATGCTGGCAAAAGCCCTAGTGTAAACAGAATTATACAGGTAAAAGTATTTTTTCTTAGGCTAGAGTAAGCGATACTGGCAAAAGCACCAGTAAAGAGCTCTTAGTGGAGACAAAGCTGAAGACCAAGAGAAAAGATGCCCCTCTATCCCCCAATCAACATACAAGCAAAAAGTCAGTGCAACTTTCACAACTACTGAAAAAGAGAGGGTGATGACATTTCTATCAGAGTAATGTCCCTAGAACAGTGGTTCTCAACTTTTTGTGGGTCATGACACGCTTTGCAGCAAATAGTGATCCTACAGGACACAACAGCCCACCCCCTAGAACAAATCCAGCCATCTTCCTGGCTCTCCGTGACACACTTACCACTGTGTGGTGACACAGTAATGTGTCCCAACACAGTGGTTGAGAACCATTGCCCTCTAGAACATACATGGAAGCTCTATGTTTTACATCAGCCACTGGCTAGTTGATGTCT
>ML685952.1:2069970-2098428 GCA_007922175.1 Pelusios castaneus | reverse complement strand
TCAGACGCTTTGAAGAAAGCGTCTGACGAAGTGGGATTTTCTCCCACGGAAGCTCATGTGATAAATAAATCTGTTAGTCTTTAAAAGTACCACAGGACTCTGTTGTCTATGCACAAATCAGCGAGGCCTGACAACCATTTACACCCACAGTACTTCTTTCTCCAAGCAATACCATGGAGGCATCTGTTGACATTATACTGTAGCCGCCAAAGCAACCACAGCCACCATAGCTCAAACAAGGCCACCCTCATCTTTAAAATGGAAGTGCAACCAATGGAGACTAGAGGTCTCGGCGTGCAATATTCTTTGGAACTCAGCAACCTGCTCAGCAGTGCAAGGGCAGGGGAGCCTGAAATCTATTTAAACAGCATCTCTGCTGAAAATGAGAAGTTACAATACCTAATTTGCAGGCAAAAGAATGTATGACCTTGGGGCTCCTGACAAGAGACTCATTACCCTGAGGGCTACAATTATTCCAAAATGGAAACTGCTCTTTAAATTGATAACCTACCTTAATCAGAATTAATTTCCAAGTATAGACAACTGCTGAGTTTCTACTGTTCTTCAGAGCAGCCATTCAAGATTTCACTTGTATTTTTATATCAAAGATGCTAAAATATAGATATTTTTGAACTTTTACTTTTTAAACTTGATTTTATTTTATTTTTTTAATTTAAAAAGTTCAAGTTAAAAACCTACCATTGGTAACACAATACAAACCTATTCCCGGCAGGCACATTTCACAGGAAGGAGGTTTCTCTTTAATCTCCGCTCCTACAATTTCTCAAAATTTGTTCTTCACATTGATACTAAACAATACCATGAGGAAACTTCTCCCTTTCCTGTTTAACCAGATGCTAGCAATTGCTTAGATTATAGAATAATTAAACTAAAATCAAATTGCTCTGAAATCCCTCAGGCAGCAGAGATGGCTTTGCCAGCAGCAGAAATTGGGTTTCTCTCAACAATTTCCAGAGGCAATCTGAGCTGGCAGCAGGGGGCTGACACCAACAAAAGGAACAGCTCAAGCGTGAGATGGAATCCAGCCAGAGCTGCAGTTGTCTCTCAATAGTTCATCTCAAAGAATAAAACACTCCATTAAAAAAGTAGTCTAAATTTAGAATCAATTAGGAGAGCTAAGGTACAGTAAATGCAGCATCACACTAGCTGGGTGTTGGTTATAGTTAAAGATATTTTCAGCCTTCGTCTGTATTTTCAGGCTTTTATAAAATTTACCTCCATATATTACCCTTTGGGGTGAAATTTGTCGTGATTCTTTTATTCCAAAATAGGTTTCCTGTGAGAGTGGCAGAAATAAATTAGTTTGCGTAACCTTCCAAATAATGAGGCATCAGAAAACGATGTTCTATCATCAGTTAATTCCATTTTTTTTTTGCACTTTCAATAATGCAAGACAGCTTTACAAATTGTAATGAGGTACCAGTATATAGACACAAGCTCTGCACGTCTAATCACATATTTATGTGCCTCTCTAAACCTCCATGACCCTCCTTTGGCAATATTCCCCAAAAGGACACAAAGAAAGGCACAAGGATTGCACTAGCATTAAGGAATTTGGCATAGCACCTCTCAAAAACTGTAGCTATCTTAGGCCTTGTACACACTACAGCATTATTGCGCGGTAAGGAGCTTTACCGCACGATAAGGCTGTGAGTGTACACACTACAATGTTGCCTGTTGTGTGGCAACTGCCCTCTTGCCACGCAACAGGTAAACCACCCAGACGATCGTGGTAATGCTTACCACGGATCGTCTGTCCCGCAATAGAGTGTGCGTGTACACTCGCTGCGGGTTAGACAGCCTCCGGAAAGGTCCCAGAGTGCCAATGGAGGCCACTCTTGGACACTGGAGCTGTCATACTTGTCAATTTCACTGCTCTAGCGGCTAGAGCCCCGCTGCTACAGGGAGTCCCTCAAGCCACTGGGTTTCCCAGCTCTCTGCCAGGAAACACAGCAGCTTGAGAGAATCCGCAGCGGGGCTCCAGGCACCAAGGCTCCAGGTGGCTAGAGCCCCGCTGCCCCGGGGAGTCCCTCAAGCCACCCGGAAACCAAGCGGCTTGGGGGACTCTGTGTAGCAGCAGGGCTCCTGGCAGCTGGAGCCCCGCTGCTACACAGAGTCCCTCAAGCCGCTTGGTTTCCATGTGGCTTGAGGGACGCCCTGTAGCAGCAGGGCTCTAGCTGCCAACGCCACCGGCACGCCTGGTGTCTAGAGCCCTGCTGCCAATGGGGTCCCCACTGCTGGAGCTCCCCTGCTGCCAAGAAGTCAGCAATCTTGATGGCAAGAAAGCCCCGCTTCCAGCCTAAAGGCTGGCTGGGCAGTGCATGGTGGGATAGGTGCCCACCATGCACTGCTCCTTTTAACGAAAATACAAAGTAGTGCGTGAACGCTCCTTTGCGTTAGAAAGATTAATGTGTGGACAGGGGAAAGTGTTACAGTTATAATGCTTTGCTTGTACTGCAACAATTTACTGCAGGACAAGTCTGTAGTGTGTACATAGCCCCAGAAATCACATTCAAGTGTTCACCCCACACTACTCCCTTAGTCAGTTGAAAGTATTTATCATGAATAAATCACTGTAGTTTCCCGGGTCCAACATGCAAATGTGCACATCACCTGATCACACATGAAGATGAAATCATCACCTAACTTTGTTTTTTTACTCTCTTGCCTTCAAGAGCTACCTGGTTGATACAGTGATAAATGATGGCATTAAATGAACACAGATCAGGTAATTCAAGAGTGAGCGTCTCACAATTTAATATTAATTTATTTTTCTGACTTTTCTTGGTTTAAAATATCAACCCAAATACTGCAGTAATATGACAGGCCTGGCCAGGGTGGGACAGATTCTGTATTTAATAAAAGTGGATAAAACTTTATCAGCTAGGCAAAAACAATGGAAGAATGAACTTTGATTGTGCTAGGAAAATACAGCTTCCTCCTCCAATGCACATAGAACACTCAGAGATTCCTATTTGCTTCCCATCTCTCTATATGCATTTTATTTATAGGACACCACCAAAAACCCAGTGGTGACAAGGGCCACAGTAACACAGGAGTCCATAGCTCTGAAAGACAGCAAGGTTGCTTCCTCAAACTATTGGAAAAAAGAATTTAAGGTTATCGCCCTCCTGGTCACATCAGCCAACACATATGAGCCTCATGCATGAATTCTAACCAAACAGACCCAGAAAAGCCCCATCTACAATGCCATCCCCACTTCTGACTGTATGAATGCGATCCATTATTTCTACACATACATATTCCCCAGCCACCCCATCTGACAGACTAGAGATCCATGAAATCAAAGATACACCCAATCACCTTCCTTTGTTTAAATCCTACCCAAGGAAATCTTCCACAGACACTGGCAAACCCTGCCCATGGATTATCTACCAGACATGTTGCCCAGCCCAGACAAGCCACAGCCACAGATTCCACACACCCATCCTTTGTCCTGCCAGCCATTCTGAACAACTTGGGAGCAGCCCCGTGAGGATTCCCAAAGTCAACCTATAAGCAGCATGGAGAAGGGAACGGTTTTCCTGAACAGTTTCTCTGTCTCTTGGAGCCTTGAGTACTTCCCTGTTTTCCCAGATTCTCACACACACTCAAGTTGTATAATTAGTTGCCCAGCTCTGCTTAAGCTCCCCCTTCTGGACACTCACTAGGCTGCTGTGTTTGGGTACCACATGCGAAGTCTATGGTATTTTAAGATTCCTTTGATCTAAATATGCACGAGGATCTCTGGCACCTGCAGTCCCTCTATTTGGTACCCTTTCTGGAACTGGCAGTTCACAATCCTGCTGTCTTAGGCCTCAAGGCCCATGCTGAACACACACACGGCTTACCAGTAATTAAGCATATCTACCCAGAGCTGTAATCTTGTTGGCATTCTGCTTTATAGTTTACCCCTTCAAGAACACATGATAAAGCAAGGAGGGAATTCGCAGAAGGATTTCTAAAAAAAGCACCCTTTACTGTAGACAGCAAGGGATACAAATATTTAGGTATAACACCATCTAACATTCCCTCCCTCAGTTTCCTCACCACATTAGTGTTCTTTGTGATTTATGTCAATGTCCTTCCAGCATTCCAAGTCCCGTGTCTTGGCCTGCACTCTTCCAGCTCAGAGCTTCTCCAAATCAAGGCATCTCACTCTGACCCCTGCAGTCAAAAACGTTCCCTCTCACTCAGGAAATCTGCCTCTGAGTCTCTAAGGAGCTTCTCAGACTTTGCATTTTTTAAACACTTGATCTGGGCTTTTTTGTTCCTCTTCTGGGATATTCCACTTTCAAAACCTCCAAATTCAAGGTAGAGAATTCAAGTTGGAGAAAACTGATGTCACCTAGGATGCCGTCATCTCATTCTTCTGCCAGGACCCGGCCTGTACACTTATCAATAGTCCTTAAAAACTGTCTCATTCCAAGACATACTCACTCCCTCTTTCCTTAGCAGAAGGAGTATGAGGCAAGAGTACAGTAGAAATAAGGGCTTCAATAAACAGTGCATAAGCACAAAACAAAATATACTACACAGAGACAGACTTCTGAAAGTGTCACAGTAAACTTGCTCCTTCCTGCTGGAGACAAGTCAGGCATCTTACCCAGTGAGTCCATCTTGTTCTCTTCTATAAGTCTATTGATTAATCCGTTGGCTCTCTCAATGGTGCAGACAGCAACATCCAGTGCTGAGAAAGGTCCAGAAGGAGAGGTGCTCCCCATATAGCCTTCTACCCGCATGCCCACCTCCTGAAACAGAGTCTGTTTGCCAAGACAACAGAACATTTGTTCACTGGATTAGAATCTTTAGTTGTGATAAGTGCGTGCTGCATGCTGGAATAAAATCAATGCACACATCCTAAACCAGAGATTTCCAACATATGGGCAGGTCCACACAGGTTTTCAGCGGCAGTCAAACGGAGATACTCGAGTCACTTAAACTAACTTGTATATCTCAAATTAACCGCCTACACCTGGCACGTACACTGCTGAGCGGTACTCTAGTTGCCAGGGTGGTCTTAATAGCTCGGCTTCCCAATCAACTGAGCAGGTCTTCACAGACCTGCTTGGTTGATTAGGAAGGTCAATCACTGACATCAGTGAAGTTTAGCCCTATAACTGCTAACCAGATTAAGAACATGGATGAGTCACAGTCACTTGCTTTCTCCTATTCAGCTGTGTGCTTTCTACCCCATAGCAGAGCAGCCAAAGCCATTGTGAATGAAAGCACAACACTTTTCCCAACTTACTCTTTATTGTAATAAAACTCTGTACAAAATATGCCTTGAAAAATAGGATTTGAAAATTTATAACCATGGTCAATGTTATGGTGAAATATATGTAGCTACATTACATGTAAGGTTGTGAATGCCCTCTGTATGGTGTTACTGGCACATGTTCAAACAGCCTGGCCTAGGCAAAAGTTGTTAAACAGATCTATCCTAAACAAAGGAATGTGTGGTTACCGTAATTTACATAAAAATAGTAAACAGAATCCTCAAGACAACAAGAGGAAGAGATGGCAGGAAACAGAACATTTTGCATTTTAGCAAACAAGTGCATGAAGAAAACTCATGGAGCCTTCCTTCACCACCGTATTCCACATCCACTTTTTTTACCGCTTGAAAAAATGTTACTTCGAAGGATAACCCTCTGAAGAATCCACTTTAATGGCTCACTGAACTATAAAGGAAAGGGACAGAGAACCCCGATTTCTCTCTTTCACCTAAAAAGACAAAAGCACCAGCACCTATAGGCCTCTGGGAGAAAAAGGAAGGTTACTCACCTTAGTGCAGTATCTGGAGTTCTTCGAGATGAGTGTCCCCGTGGATGCTCCACCTAAGGTGTTGGCGCACCTTCGCAGGATAGATTGGAGATTTTTATAGCAGTATTCGTTGGAGCCTCGCGCATCTCTTGGCACCGTTTTTGAAGCGCAAGCGGCTCCGACCGCCTCAGTTCCTTTTCTACTTGGTTGTCTATATGAAAGAGTCCGAAGTAGAGAGGAGAGGAGTGTGGGTAGTGGAGACGGGGACACCCATCTCAAAGAACTCCAGTTACTGCACCCAGGTGAGTAACCTTCCTTTCTCCTTCTAGAGATGTCCCTGTGGGTGGCTCCACCTAAGATGATTAGCTAGCAGTGTCCTTAATTGGATGGCGGGACTTCGGAAGCTTTTTTAGTTATTAACAAATTAACGATAGCACAGATCGTCCAACTGCTGTGCTAGACTCTGTGGTTTGGTAGTGTTTGACAAAGGTATGTTCCGAAGCCCAAGTGGCTGCTTTGCAGATATCTGGTATTGGTATGTTATTCGGGAAGGCAGCAGTGGTTGCTACTGCTCTAGTAGAGTGAGTTCATGTATGTTCTGGGGGAGCAATCCCTGAGAGGCTGCAGCTTTCATGAACACATCCAGATATTAGCTTGGATATTCTTTGTGATGACATTGCTCTTCCTTTGCATCTGTCTGTGATTGTAATAAATAGCCTGTCTAAATTATTTTGTTCTTTCTAGGTAGAATGCTAAAATTGCACGACGAATATCCAGCGTGTCGAGAAGAGCGTCGTGAGGATTCGAATGAGGCTTCAGAAAGAATACAGGTAAGTTTATTTCTTGGTTGACATGAAACGCTGTAGATATTTTGGGTATAAATCTTGGATGTGGTCTGAGACAGACCCTCTTCTAGTAAAATATAGTGTACGGTGGGTCTGCCATAAGTGCCGCTATCTCACTTACTCGCCTTGCAGAAGTGATGGCTACTAGGAATGCGACCTTCATGGACATATATTTCAGGAAGCAGGAGGCTAAAGGTTTGAAGGGTCATTTCATAATAGTATGTAATACCATATGGAGGTCCCACGAGAGGGTGGGCGGACGTACCTCCGGATACAGATTTAGAATGCCTGCTAGAAACTGCTTCACTATCGGATGCGTGAATATCGGCTTGTATTCCAACCTAGTATGGAAGGTGGACATTGATGCTAAATCCACCTTCAGTGAGCTAGTGGACAATCCTGTTTCCTTCAGCTGCAGGAGGTATTGCAGTATAATTAGGAATGTTGGGGATTGTGGCGATAATCTGTTGTCTATTACACCAGTTGGAAAATCTAGACCACTTCTGGAGGTAGGTACTTCTTGTTGAAGGTTTTCTGCTATTTAACAGGATATGTTTTACTGGTCCAAAACATAGTTGTTCCTCTTGTATGAACCACACCGTGAGGTGTAGCTTTTGGGGATTGGGATGTAGAATCCATCCATTGTCCTGAAATAGGAGGTCATGTTGTACAGGGAGTGTTATTGGGGTTCTGATGGATATTTGATTCAAGAGCAGGAACCACAGTCGTCTAGGCCAATATGGTGCTATCCTGATTACTGTTGCCTTGTCTTGATGTATCTTTAGTAGCGTCCTCTGTATCAGAGGCATTGGAGAAAATGCATATAGTAGATTCTTGTTCCATGATATTATGAAGGCATCTCCAAGGGAGTTCTGTCAGGTACCTGCTCTCATGCAGAAGAGTTGGCAATTGTTGTTGCAATGTGTGGCAAAAAGGTCTATCAAAGGACAGCCCCACTGATGAAATATATCCTGTAGTATATTTGGATGAATTTCTCAGTCGTGTGTTTTCGGGAAGGATCGGTTGAGGAAGTCGGCTATCATATTGTGCACTCCTGGGAGGTATGCTGCGGAGATCATGACACTGTGTGCTATGCAACAGTTCCATAGCTTTACAGTTTCCATACAAAGGGAAGGGGATCTGGCTCCACCCTGTCTGTTTACATAGTAAATGCATGAGATGTCGTCCATCATAATTTTTAAGTGTCTGTGCATTATCATGTTGAAATTGCATATGAGCTCTGCAGATTACCCTCAATTCCAAAATGTGTATATGCAGGGATGATTCTAGTATTGACCACCTTCCCTGTGCAGCATCTGTGGATGTGTGCACCCCATCCTGTGAGGGATGCATCTGTAAACATGAGGAGCAACGGTGCTTCCTGGCAGAATGGCACTCCTGTCAGAAGATTTTGAGATGTCATCCACCATCGTAATGTTTGTTTTATAGTGTCTGGTACGGTGACTGACTTGTATATTGAATGTTTTTTGAGTTTGTATATGCGCCCTAACCATATCTGGGAGGGGAGAGAGGGGTGGGAAGCGCATATGAAGGTGTACATGTTGGACCACAAAGTGGTTGCTGCCATGTGGCCCAGAGCTTGAAGGCAGGTTAGGGCATTTGTAGTTGGAGATTTGCAGATTGTATCTATTAGTTGAGTGATTATGTCTAATCTGTTTTGAGGAAGCTATGCACAACCCCTCTGTGAATCGAGGTGTACTCCTATAAACTCTATTGACTGTATGGGCATTACAGTTGATTTCTGTGTGTTTATTAGCAGACCCAGTCTCTGGAATAGAGCTATTGTGAACTGTACATCCTTTGTGGCTTGTGCAAGACTTTGGGATTTTAGGAGACAATTGTCCAGATAAGGAAATATTGTAATATTGTGTCTTCGGAGATGTGCTGCAACTACAGCGAGGACTTTTGAGAACACCCTTGGGGCTGTAGAGAGGCTGAAGGGTAACACCATATATTGGTAATGTTCTGCACCACATTTGAATCTGAGGAATTTCCTGTGTGCTGGATGGATGGCTATATGAAAATAAGCGTCCTGTTAGTCGAGGACTGTGAACCAGTCCTTGAGTTCCAGAGCTAGAATGATAGCCAATAGTGTCACTATTCTGAATCTTCGGGGTCTTATGAATCTGTTTAGTCTTCTTAGGTCGAGTATGGGTATCCACCCTCCTGACTTTTTCTGAATTAGGAAATATGGAGAGTAGAAATCTCTCTCTCTGTGCTATTCTATGTTTTATTACTCCCACTTGCAAGAAACGGTGAATTTCTTGTTGTAAGATGTGTTCGTGAGCTGTGTCCCTGAAGAGGGGTAGGGGGAGGAAGGTTGTATTTTGGTTTTGATGAGAATGGGATAGTATATCCTGTACTGATTATTTCTAAGACTCATTTGTCTGTGGTGATCTCTGACCATTGTTGTAGGAATGGTTGAAGTCTGTGCTTGTATACGAGAGAATGCTCTGTGAACCCGAGGAGGTTGTGCGGACCCTTGACCAAATCCTCAAAACTGCAGTTTAGAGGAGGGTGTTTGGGATGTGGTTGGATGATTGTTTATCTGTCTCCATCTTTTTGGATGTTATCTGCCTCGTGGTTGATCTTGTCTTCTGTAAGTAGGTCTATATTGGTACTGGTATGGGTACCTAGAGTTGTATGGCTGGTATCCACATGGGGCGTCACCTGATAGCAGCGGGATATATTCCGAATTTCCGTAGTGTGGCTCTTGAATCTTTGGATGAATGCATAAGTTTGTCTGTTTTCTTTGAGAATAATTTATTTTTGTCAAAAGGTAAATCCTCTATTGTGGCCTGGAGTGGTTTTGGAGGTCCGGAATGCAGTCAAGAAGATCTCCTCATCACAACCGCCATGGCGATGTTGCGGGTTGCAGTATCAGCCACATCTAGTGGGGCCTGCAGAGCTGTTCGGGATATTAGTTGCCCCTCACGAACGATGGCATGGAATTGTTGTTTTTTTGCTTCTGGAATGTCCTTAATAGAATCACAGAATCTTAGGGCTAGAAGGGACCTCATGAGGTCATTTAGTCCAACCCCCTGCTAAAAAGCAGGACCACTCCCACTAAATCATCCCAGCCAGAGTTTTGTCTAACCGGACCTTAAATATCTCCAAAGACAGATATTCCACCACCTCCCTAGGCAGCCCATTCCAATGCTTTACCACCCTCCTAGTGAGAAAGTTTTTCCTAATATCCAACCTCGACTTCCCCAGCTGTAACTTGAAACCGTTGCTTCTTGTTCTGTCCTCTATTACTACTGAGAACAGCCTAGCTCCCTCCTCTTTGGAGCACCCCTTCAAGTAGTTGAAGGTTGCTATCAAATCCGCCCTCAGTCTTCTCTTCTGTAGACTAAATAAGCCTAGTTCCTTCCATCTCTCCTCGTAAGTCATGTGCCTCAGCCCCCTAATCATTTTTGTTGCCTTCCGCTGGACTCTTTCTAATTTGTCCACATCCTTTCTGTAGGGGGGAAGCCCAAAACTGGACACAGTATTCCAGATGTGGCCTCACCAGTGCCAAATAGAGGGGAATAATCACATCCCTCGATCTGCTGGCAACAGATCAGCCAATTTCAAATAATTGTTGTAGTCATAATTCACAAGTAATGCTGAGTAGTTTGCTACTCAGAGGTGTAGAGATGATGAAGTGTATACCTTCTTGCTAAGCAGATCCATTTTTTTATCCTCTTTATCTGGGGGGTAGTTCTATTAAATTGTTGTTTATGTCTGTGGTTAGCTGCATCCACCACTAATGAATGTGGAGGAGGATGGAATTCAAATATTCTGAATTCTTTGCTGGAATACAATACTTTTTATCCACATGTCTAAATGTTGGCGGGATAGTGACAGGAGTTTTCCATGTCTGATCTGCTGGCTCCATTAAGGCAGTGTCTATAGAGAGGGCAATTTTTGTAGAAGAAGTTGTGTGCAATATCCTCAGGAGTTTGTGTTGTGATTCTGCCACTCCTGCAATTGTATCTCTAAGGACTCTACTACTCGTCTAAAAAGTTCTTGAAATTGTTTCGAATCATCAGCAGCAGTTGAAGACAATTGAATAATAGCCTCTGGTGGTGAAGGTGAGGCACTATGCATAGCATGAGGAGAGTCAGGTATATCCTTTTCTTCTTCATCATCTTAGGGTTGGGGGTCTGGTAATATCGGTGGCTGTTTCGATGCCGGCTTGTAGGCTCTTATGGTAGATGGGTTGCTGTTTCCAGATGCTTATGGAGACCATGGCTCATATCTTAGCCAGTGTGATGGGTAAACTGTGGGTGGTCCGTACCAGGAGGGACCATACCATGGGTAAAGTGGCATCTGCTCATGTCTCCTTTTGTAATCAAATCTGTGAGGGGAGTGTGATGAGGTGAGAATGCAATCGCTTCTGCCTCATCTTCCTCCTCACTGGAATAGGGAGCTGGTGACATTGTTCCCTGTGCTGATGATAATGGTGGTTCAGTGCCGATGTCGGGTGAGGGCGGTGGAGGAGGTATGCGCTCCTCCCCGGCACCGTGGTTTTTTTTTCTCAGGGCATTTCCTGGACACACATTGTGTCTGATTGTGCTGTGGTATGCACTATTTCATTATACTCAGAGGCTGGAACAGCTCTGCCAGGGCCATGGCTGATGCTCGTTCCTGTGATGCCCTCTGCGCCACTGGTTTAGGTGTCTGGGGGGTCGGTGCCTCCAGTGCTTGCGGGACCGTAGTGTGAGCTGCTGTTGGTGCTGAGCTTCTCCTTGGAGCGTGCAGCACCTCTGAATTCAGCAGTTTAACTGCCAAAGATTTTGTCTGGCTCTGTTTCTGCGCTCCAGCATTTGGCAGCGATCTTTTTCCCTGCCTGTCAGCCTGCATACCAGAGGAGCCAGGAGCCTCTTTGGTACGGGCTTTATTAGGAGGAAGTTTTGGAGTTTTTCTCCTTTTCATCGAGGCATGCAGTGGGGTGAGCTGCCTCTTCCTAGAGTGTTAGTCTGGAGAGGCTATTTGTCTCTGTCCCGGGTCCGAAGCTGGTTGTAATGATTTCTCCATTAATAGTACCTTGAGACACAGGTCTCTGTCGCATCTCGCTCTATTACTAAGATTTCTGCAGTGAGGGCACTTTTGGGAGGTATGTTCCTCTCCCAGACACCTTATGCAGACTGAGTGCCTGTCTGAAGCTGGCATAGCCTCATGGCAGTTTTTGCATCTTTTAAAGCCAGTTGAGATTAGCATTTTGAAGGTCTTTTTTTTCTTTTTTCTTGGGGGGGACGGGGGGATGAAGGGAGAGAAATTGGTAGTATTAATGAATTAGAAAAATGAAATCGTTCACTGGTTTAAACTGACGCTGAGGTAACAAGAGAAGAAAGAAGCTCCGTCTGTCACCGAAGGTAGTAGAAAAGGAACTGGGGTGGTTGGAGCCACTCGCACTTCAGAAGCGGTGCCAAGAGACATGCAAGGCCACTGAGTCACACACGCGGCTCCAACGAATACTGCTATAAAAATCTCTGATCTGTCCCACAAGGGCGTGCCAACACCTTGGGTGGTGCATCCATGGGGACATCTCTCAAAGGAGAACCTGGCCAAGAAGAATGTCAGTCACCAACTTGCTGGATGACTGTGGGTGAGAAAGCCCGTCTTATCAAAGTCTTGAACCAAAACTTGCCATCTCAAGTTTTAGATGCATGTTTTCACTTTTATTTGCTCATAACCATTTCTAACTTTATCTCATACTTGGAATATTTAACCCTGTCTTCTTTTGTTAATGAACTTGCTATAATTTCAATCTGAACCAACCCAGTGCTGTGTTAAACTGAACAGTTAGTGAGTCCAATTAACGTAGCAAACTGCTGACTACTGAACCTTTAGAGACACAATGAACCTTAATATTTGAACTCTCCAGGAAAGGGATGGACATTGCAGAACATACTTTTTGGGAAAATATCTAGGACTAGGAGTGTGTTGGGGGCATCTTGCATGTAGTAACCTAGGCTGATGGAAGCCAGAGTGTGACTGGTGTGTTGCTGGCAAGCTGCTGGCAAGCTGCTGGGGTCATAGCTCCTAGCACAGGGATGCAGCTATACATAGGCCATGTACACACTACAGACTTGTCCCGCAATAAAAGTTATTGCGGGACAAGCAAGCGTTATAATTATAACGCTTTACGGCGTCCACACAGCACTCCTTCTAGAGAAAGGATTTTCGCTGGAAGGAGCAGTGCATGGTGGGTACCTATCCCACCATGCACTGCCTGCCAGCCGAAAGGCTGGCAGTGGTGCTGGCTTGAGCCCCAGTCCTGTGGCTGGGGCTCCGCTGGACTGGGGCTCAGCTGCTGCCGGCCAGCTGAGCAGCAGCTGAGCCCCGGCTCAGCAAAGCCCAGCTGCGCAGCTAAGCTGGGCTGCAGGGGCTCCAGCTCCCCTGGTGGGGTTCCAGCCACCAGGCAGCTGAGCCCCACCAGGGGGCTTGAGACCCCCGCAGCAGCCAGGCCCCACAGCAGGGCCCCAGCGGGGGCCTGGAGAGCCCCGCCGTGGCTGCAGCGGGGCTCCAGCCACTGGCCATCTGAGCTCCCGGGAGCCCGGTGGGTGGAGGGGCTCAGAGCCCCGCCACCCACAGGCTGCAGCTGCAGGGCTCTGGGTGGCAGCGGGGGCTGCGGCGCTTAAGCGCGCAGCCCCTGCCGCCACCAAAAGCCCCGCAGCTGGACTAGGGGCCTGGCCTGAACCGGCTGCTCTCGCTGGTTCCAGTCAGCGCCCTAGCTCAGCCCTGGGGCTTCGGGGGGCGGTGGGGGCTGCGCGCTTAAGCGCTGCAGCCCTTGCCGCCACCAGAGGCCCTGCAGCTGGACAAGGGGGCTGGCCCGAACCACCAGGGCAGCTCCAAAAAAGTCAGTTTCACTGCTCTGATAGAGCTGTGAAATTGACATATATGTCAATTTCAGTGCTCAGCTAGAGCAGTGAAATTGACATATTTGAGAGCTCCAGTGTCCCAGAGTCCCCTGGATTGGCACTCTGGGACATTTCCAGAAGCTGTCAATAACGCAAGAAGCGTACACACAGGCTGTACCATGGAACAACTGTTCCGTGGTAAGCCTTACCACCCTCGTTTGGGTGGTTTACATGTTGCACGGCAAGAGGGCTGTTGCCGCGGAACAAGAAGCTTTCATGTGTGTACGCTCTCACTGTTATCGTGCAGTAAGGAGCCTTACCGCACGATAACTTTGCAGTGTGTATAAGGCCCAAGATACCCAGGGTGTGACCTGCATGCTGGTAGTTTTATTGTGAGCAACTAGAGTAGCACAGCACTGTGAGGCATGGAGGGCAGGCAGTGACACAACCCCATGCTTTTCTGGATTGCACTTCAGAATGTTACAGCCTTATGGCAGGACATAGCACACACAGCTGAAAGAGAGGTGAACAGCAACATCATACTGGAAGTATGTTTTAGAAGAAAACCAGACAAATGTTCCAACAATGTCAAAACATCCTGTTTTGACATTTTTTTTTTAAATTTGTTTTGAAATGACCTTTTGTTATATATACTATAAATAAAAATACATACACAAAATAAAATACAACATAAAAAGTAGAAATTGAAATGAAATATTTTGATCAACCAAAAATTTCTTCAAAGAGAATTTCAATGTTTCAGGTTTGTTCTGATTCAGAACTAAACAAATTTTGGAAATCTGTTGCAAAACAGAATTTCTGTCTTCCACAAATCTCTATTCCTTCCCCCCGCTCCAAATTTCATATAAACGTTTCCTGTTTAAGTTCTTAAAAAGGTTTGATTTGACAGCTTTGAGCCATGTCCCCACACATCCATACTCCCCTTACCTGCAGGTAATACTTTTTCTCTTTGGCCACAGAGACAAAGGGGAGGATGAACAGAGCTTTCTTATGGGTCTCTAGGACGCTCTTCAAAATGAGTAATTCAGCAACAAGCGTCTTCCCAGCACTTGTGGGAGCTAAAATAACATGATCCAAGAAAACTGTGTCAAAACTTAAACTGCAAGACATTAGGTACTGAGTGACTCTGGAGGTGGAAACTGCACACAAAGAACAATTTTCAGAAGTGTCTAAGTGTCAGTCACTTTTTAAAATGGTACTTAGGCATTTCTGAAAATTTTAATCAGAGTCTTTCACTTTAAGGGTGATAGTTCATACCCAGTGCCTGGTCAGCAGTGGCTGAAAGTCATAACCACTTTGGTGGCTGTTCAGTCACAGTGTCACACAAGTAAAATTAGCAAGCAGGTCTCCATCCAGTTCCTAGATGACAGAGGGCCATAAAAAGAATGCTGCCACAACTGCACTAACTGTTACCAGTCTCAGAAAAGACACCAAGTAAGGAAATGCCCAGAGAGACTGGAGTCCCTCCTCACATCTGAAGCTGATCTCAGAGGCATATCAGTGGAGTCCAGAAACTTGCCCTGCTGTGATATCTGCTGTGCCTCCTCCAAGGTAAAGGTGATTTCAGGCTTCAGAGAGCTGCCAGTCCAGCACCCTTTTAGCAGCAGTAAAGTTATGTATACACCAGAGAAGTTATAGTGCATGATTCTGTCAAGATGTCTCCATACCTGAATAAACCAGATTCTTCCCCTCCAGGACTTGTCCAAGCATCAGGCACTCTGCTTGCCATTCAAACATACGTACCACTCCCAGACTGTGGTATTTCTCCAGAACTACTGTGGGAAGACCCCAGCTTGCTAGTAGCAACTTGTCTGCTTTGTCATCAGGAATATTCATCTGCTGGCATTGCCCTTTGGGAAAAATGCCAGCATCAGCAAGGGCAGCATAGTGAGTAATCTAACATTTGGGCCTTACACACTAAACTTTCAGAAACAGGTCATGCTCAATCAGACCTGTGGTCCATTTGGTCAAGTATTATGGCTCTGATAGTAGCAGGATCAGTCACTTTGGTGGAAACTGCAAGAACCCTTAAAGTAGGCATTATAAAACCACACACACCCCAGCCCCCAAGAAAGTTTCTTCCTAACCTGCAACAGTTAGATTGGATTATGGCCTGGAGCCTGACAGTTTATATCCCTTCCAAAAACAGGATAATAAAAATTAAAAAGAATAAGCTAATGCTAGATATTTTTGCTATCCACTTGAATATCACTTTGAATATCACTAAATCCTTTATTTTGAGAAAGAGGCACAAGAAATTCCTGATCTACCTACTTTATATTATTCATTATTTTATTTTATTTATTCATTATTTTATTTTATACGAGTTTATCATCTCCCTTGCCTCCTAAAATCTTCTTGAGAGTTTTTCCATACCCCACTTTCATTTCCCCATATCTGAATTCCCTGTAATTCTGTAATCTGCTTTTTAAAATGGAATAATTTGATCTGGACACAGGTTCCAGCTGAGGGTGATTAAGATACTAGTATCATTATAATGTTCTTCATATTTTCCATCCCATTTCTTATGCATCCAAAAGTTGTTTCCTTTTATCAGTTGCTGCTACACGCTGAGCCAAAATCTTCACTGAATTGTCCACCATTCTGCCTCAAGCTTTTTCCTTACTGACTTGCTACTAGTTAATTTAGAATCCATATTAGCACCTCCTCTTAGCATTGGTGAGAGTTCCCTTCCAAACCCCGGTGGACACGCAGCTTTAAAGAGTAGCTTTCACCTTCGAAGATCCAACAGCACAGAAACCAAGACACAAAGAAATCAGTCAATGAATGAAAGGCAGCACTGTCAGGGAACAGACTGAAGACTCAAGGAGAACTATGGGTCAGGACCCAGTACTGGGTCGCAGACTTTCAGGCACTGACTAGTGGCACCCCCTGCTGCCACTGCAAAAAGACTGGAATTCATTGCTCAAAAATGTAATTGTTAGGGCATAAGTGATTTTTTTCAACTGAGTCCAGAGAAAAAACAGTTTGAAAACCACTGAATTCGGGTACATCTACACAACAACAGGCCCATATCAGCAAGTCTTTTAGAGCCTTGGTCAACTCACTGACTTAAGCTCACAGTGCAGACCTGGAAGTGCAAGGCTAAAAATAGCAGTGTAAGGGCTTGTCTACACTATGGCTTATGCCAGTAAAATTTATGTCGTTTGGGAAGATGTCCCCTCCCTGAGCAAAGTTTTTCTAGCACAATGGCAAGTATAGACAAGCCTTAAGATGCTCAGGCTGGAGCCTCAGGGGGAGGGGTGGTTTCAGAGCACAGGCTGAGGCTCCAGCTCAAGCCGGAACATCTACACTTCTAATTTTAACCCCACAACAAAAGCCCAAGTCAGTTCACCCAGGGTCAGAGGCTGGCTGCCATGGGTTTTGTTTCACTTTGGGTATTTTTGATGTGTAGATGTGTCCTCAGAGAGGAATATAGTTACCCTTACTAGGATGTGGTCTGTATGAGAGGATTAACATTCCCTAATTTTTTTTAAAAGTGTTACAGAAGGGCCAGGTTCTCAAACCTCATAGTCTGAACACCTCAATACAGAATACCTCTTAAATGAAGCTGGTAATGAAGGGGAGCCAAATCATGTGATCCACCAGGTGTCTCCAATTATAAGCAGATATGCCACAGAACAGTTTGAAAAATACTAGATCAGATGATCTTACAGCCCTGTCTATATGAACTGTGTAAGCACCTTCCCTCCCATTACAAAAATACTAGCAAGATGTCAAATCATGTAGGTAAGATTTTAGTGAGTATAAACATCTGAAATCCAACCCATGTGATTATCTGAAAGACAGCGGTTCTATCAACACCAGCTAGCAGGTGTTCTCAAGCTGGGGTCATGACCCCTCAGGGAATTGCAAAGTTATTAGGAGGGGGTCTGGAACTGTCAGCCTCCTGTGCACACTGATATGGATGGCATGACATGGCATGGGGGAGTCAGCAGGGGAGGGGGGGAATCATCACAGCCTGAAATATTTTCAAAGGAGTTCCAGCAGAATAGTTTGAGAACCCTGGAACTGCTAGGATGTCACTGACTCAATTATTTTATTGCAGTGTTCCATCCAAACACTGACCCAGGCCAACCCTGCTTTCTCATCGCATCCACAGGAATCACTTTGCCCATCTGCCGTACTTGCCTCCCTAAAGCACATTTGTGGTAAGTTCCAGCAGGGTAGCCGTATTAGTCTGCATACAGCAAACAACAAAAATCCAGTGGCACTTTAGACTAACGAAGGCATAAGCTTTCATACGCTACAACCCCCTTTGTCAGGTGCATCTGACGAAGTGGGTTGCAGCCCAAAAAATCTTATGCTGGGAGAAATGTGTTAATCTCTAAGGTGCCACACGACTTTTGTTATTAAAGCACATCGACGGGCCTTGCTTTTGACCCAGCGAATGTAAATAGCATTCTGCATTATTTGTATCATGGCAGCACCTAGACGCCCCGTTGTGCTAGGCGCTGTACGCATAAAGATAGCGCTGGAGCATGTTATCTCCCCTAAGCCAAGCAGTAGCCAGTTGGGGGGGCGGGTCTAATTCACCCACGCACTGGGATGCTGGGCTCCAGGCGGCTGAGAAGCCTTCCCTAGACTCGAGGACCCTGCGCCCCGCGGGTCCCTGGCCAGCAGCAGGCACCATGGAGCGGTCTCGCCGCGGGGCCGGGATCCCGTTTCCTGTAGCCGGGATGTGCCTTGGCCCCGTCCCGCTCCCTGCCCCAGGCGAGGCCCAGACACTCTCCCGGGGTCTTCCCGAGAGGCGAGGCCGGGGTCACCCGCCACACTCAGGCAGCGCTCCCACCCAGCCCTACCTGAGCGGCGCTGGCTGCCGCTGCCCCGCAGGGAGCGCTCCAGGCCGGGCGGGGGACTGAGCACAGGCCGGGCGAGGATCCCCCTGGGTAGGCTGGGAGGAACCGAACCGCCGCCATCTTCCCGCCCAGCCATTCAAACAGAGCGCGCGCCGCCCCTCCCCCCGGAGTCGCCGGGCTAACGGAGCGAGCGCGCGGCCAGCAGCCAATGAGAGGCGAGTCGGGCGCCTCCGATGGGGCTACACTGACTCCGCCCCTCGCAGCGCGCGCAGCCTGCTCTGCTGCATTGGCGTGACCGGCTGCGGGTGAGCTGAGCGGTGTTGTTCCGGACGGCGGGTGTCGGCCACTGTGGTTAAGGCCTCGCTTCCCCTCTCGGGGGTGACGGGACCAGCTTTACTTCCTGCCGCAGTTCCCCATCCCGCTCACCCGCCACCTGCACTGACACCCCAAGGCCAGGAGGGACCCCTCGAATCCAACAGCCAGGGCCGGGTTTTAGGCGTTTGGGAATGAGCCAAAATGCACGTGGCAGTCGCACAGCTGCTTGTTTATTTTCACTCATCCCCAACCACGGGCAAAGGACCACAGCACAGCGGCCCCGCTGGAACCTCACAAGCAGGCGCCCTGGGGAAGGTTAAAGAACAAGTTTGATAGAGTGGCTCCGGCGAGTAACGAGGTTGTCTGATTTTTCTATTGGTTCTGAGCACTCATGCAGTAGCAGACTGCTTCGTACTTTGGTACCTCATTGCTGAACATGTTATCCCATGAGTGACTGTGATGGTTCCCTCGCTGTACAGTTCCCCACAGTTTGAATCTGAACAGCTACTTTGCTGTTACAGTGTGGCCAGATCCTCTATCTTACACTTCCCTGCATTTAATTTCCTCCTCTTCTGAAAGTTCCCCATCTTCAAAGCATCTGATGAAGTGGGATTTTCTCCCACCGAGGCTCCTGCAATAAATACATGTCTTTAAAAGTGACTTGTTTGTTTTATTGAACTAGACAGACAGCCACCTCTTTGGAACGTATAGTCTCTATAACAGCCACCGGGCATGTTTGAGGAGCAGTCCATTAGAAAATGTGATAGCTAAAGAGATTTTCACTTCCCTATTTTAATCACTGGAAAACCCACTGCTTTTAATTTTTTCCTTTCATTTTTTCCCCAGCTCCACTTTACCTTATCCTATCCCTCTCCTTGCATTCTCCCCACTTCATCAAGTCAGATTTCCTGACAGAACATAGGACCAAGAAGAGAAAGAGCATATATGTCTGAGTCATTTCATAGCAGAACCTCCATTAAGCTTTTATGGAGATACATGTGAAGATATTCATGGCACACTGAGCAGCTGCATTCTACCTCATACATTCAAGCAGCAGTTAAAACTGTCTGCAAGGACCCAGCATCTGCACCTGCCCCCCATTTCAGCAGCATTCGAAGGGAGATACACAAGTTACTTAAAATAATTTGCATATCTCCCTTTGACTTCCTAACATACACTTACTTACCTCAGCAGTACCACAGCACTGAGGCAAAGGGAAATACCCTCCCTTCGACTCAGAGCTATTCCACTAGAGGGGATGGACTTCAGCGATCGACTTCCCTATTGACAGAGCAGGTCTTCACAGACCCAATTGAACCAGGAAGTTTGGATTGATACAGCAAATTTGCCACCATCACTAGAGATATGCCCTAAAGCTTTCTTCACATATTTACCTTCTGATGCATTTTGATTTTCAAGGCATGGAGTCTAAACCTATTAACATTCCATGAATAGCTTCTCATTTTTCTACCTATCTTTGCTAATTCCATACATTTCTGGTTTCCAACCCTAAATAATGCTGTGCTTAGCATCCCAGGTAGCATGTTTTATTCCTTTAAGCAAAAGAGGGATTTTTTATTAAATTTCTAAAAGTGCATATCAACAGAGTAGAACAGAAGCCATAATAATTAAGACAGGATAAATAAAAGTACTCACAGTCCAATTAACATTGAGAACAAAGTTTGCTATATTTAAGTTTTGAAATAATACACAAGTGAATAGGTCATACATAGGCCCTCGGCTCAATTCCGCAACAAACAATATAAGTTACACATTCTGTGGAAAGGAAAATGGAGGTACACCAGTAAAGCAATATAATTCAGTGATTTGGATTCAGATGATGTGCAAAAGAGTAACTTCCATGTCTAAGTCAACTTGCAGACCTTCCAACAAATGCTCTCTTCAAAGAGGAAGGGAATATTTAACAACACAAGGAACATGGACACCGAACCTTGCAAATTCCAAGAAGATACACTTCACACAGGCCTTTTCTCTATAGGACCGCCTACCTAACAGAGAGCTATTGGCCACCTCAGCCATTGGTGTGCTATACTTTGTCCTCTGAGGCACAGTAATCAGCACTGTTCCTATGATAAAGATCAACTCTTTCTAATTTTGCTGACTATTTCTGCTTTTTTCAAAAGAAGCTATTACACAGAACAGCTGGCTCCAAATTTTTCTCCCTTGAGATAACATTACCCTCTGATTTTGAATTAAATTTCCAAAAGGACCACACACTAAATTTAAATTAAAAGAAATATCTTTCAGCCTATGGAACAAGCCAAACATGGTACAGAGGGGATTGGTTTCTGAAGGACATGGTTTGGTTTGGTTAAGCAGATCAGTCGACCAGAAGAGCCTCTCAAAAGCCTTTAAGTTTGATTAAACTACAATTAGCATGAAGCATCATTGCTTCAGGATGTCATCTCAAGACAGAAGCAGCTTCATGCACCATCAACAGTCTATAAACTAGAATAAACTGGCTGTACAATTAATAACCCACTTTAAGGGTTTAGTATACATATCTTCTAATCAAATATAAACTGCCTATTATCTGTGATAAAATAGTTAACCAGTACGATATCAATGGACATGAGAATTAATCTAAAATTTTCTCAAAAGTATTTTTCTTCTTCACTGCTGCCCAGCAAAAACATTGATCTTTCTAACTCAGAATTGAATCTATTAAGCCAAAGGCATAAATATTTTAGACTCTTCTATACAAACGTATTTTCTTCAAGTTTTACTTCTATGGTAAACAAAACCATAATATTCATTTTATTTGAAGGATATGGAACTCCCTGGAAATCATGATTTTCAGGCAATTTGCCAATATTTAAAGATAATGGTCCAAAGTCAGATCGCATCACCTCCATTTCCTTTTAATCACCTCATCTTTGTTAAAATCTGATCCAAATATAATAATTTAATAAAAACAATGTACCAGAACAATTTTACAATATCAAATCCAATACTGTAAGTGTTTCCCAAAGATTAAGGAGATGACTTTAATAGCATATCTGTATCTTGTGTCTCTGGCCTGCTGCAGTCAGTGCAAAAGACAGATGAACAATTTCTGCTAAATTTTCTGGAATCTTTAAGGGACACCACACAATATTCAAAGTGATTCTAACAGCGTAAGGATTGCAGCAAATGCTGCACCTGCATCAATAATACAATTTTGCATATTGTGGATTTCAACAATATATCTATTTCCCAAATCGGTATGATGCAAATTTAATGTTGCAACTCATTTCCCGTAACTGGGCTACATCAGAACCCTCCACTTACAGACCTTGCCATTTCCATGCAGAGCATGACTTTCCCTGGTCTCTCATCTCCAGACTATGTACAACCTCTGCATGGCCAAAGGTCATCCCTTGGGAGGTTGGCTGGTGGATGGAGATAGCAATGCCCAAAATTCCATCACCAACCCTGTGTGAAAACCACCAGAAGATTAATGGAGCCTGATGCCAAATCCCTACTATGCCCTCTTGAGAGAAAAATTCCAGGTATAGCAACAGCCAAGGAAACCCTGGTAGTACAGCTCCAAATAGAGAAGGTAAACAGTCCTGAAGCAAGTGCAAAAGCACAAAACCTTTGAAGCTGGTACCTCAAATTCTGTGAGTTCCACATCAGAATACTGTCCCCACCCCACCCCCACTGTTCTTCATAATCTGGTCTCCTACCCATCCTCATCCCCTATCAGGAGTTTTTCTGGTCCATGGAAATTTTCTCTCTCCTCATTAATAACATTAAAGAAATTTAAGTTCACAGTAAAGCCAAATCTTTCAGGAATAATTGTATGAAGCCACCACACTGCCTTTCAGCACCTGTATCAGGGTGGGGAATGCAGTGATGATACAAGGTCTAAAACAACATGTGCCATAGTTAATTTCTTCTTAGCTTGTCTGTTGGAGAAGCACAAATCATTTTTAAATGTTTAAAAAGCAGAAAATCCATGCAAATCCTGCTGTTTGATAAATATAGCACATTAGTCAACATTCATGATAGACTCTAAAGTTCCCCAACTCCCCCTTATTTTGTACTTTTATGAGCAGTAATTTAAAGAACCATCGCCTGTTATCAAGATGTCACTCAGCCGAGGCCAAGTTCATAGGAAAGGGAGATGAAGGAGGGTAACAAGTGCCATCCCTCTAAGGAAGATTCCCAGCCGCAAAAGACAATACACTTAGTTACCAATTAATCTGTAAGGCTGGGTGGCGGTGGGGGGGGTAAGGGGAAGAGGAGAACATATTCCCGCAAAAAACCTTATATTCCTGCAGTAATACTGATGTAAAAAAGTTAATATTGTAGTGAAGATTATTTCTATTTAACAAAACTGTATTTCCACCAAATCAAATTAGAAAGACCAAAATCAACAGTAATGTTGCCATCTGAAACCAGCTACAGTGATACTGCTAAAATGTTTCCATCTACCATGCACTTTTACAGCTCCTATCACCAAAATGCTTTTTCAGCATTTTTTCGCCTACCCCTATTATTAGATATCTATAATTCATTGTATTTTAAAAATGATTTGTTTAAAAATAAAGTTGACTTATCTCAATTTTGGTAACTTTTTAAAAAACCTTGCTAGCACAAAGTTTCTTTTAGTCTATTAAAAATAGGTTTACAAAAAAAAAAATCCAGAACTGACCTATTTCTACCATATCCTGAATAAGGGCTAACTAGCAACCAATCGAAAAATTTGGTTTCGTAAGTAAGTGCACAGTTGGTTCATTAAATCTCTGTTCTGTCCTTCAACCCAGTGCATCTCTGCTAATGCATCATCCCCTTCTTTCTTCACATTTATTAAACACTTAAAAAGAAAATGTCCACTAGTTTCTTTGGGAGTTGGTCCTTTTTCCATTTTTAGATTGTCAACATCCTCTGAGGCATCAGGCTCCTCCTTTGCATCACTGGAGTCATCACCAACTAAAGTTTCTGCTTGCTTTGCTTCTATGTCTTCTTCTTCCATGAGTTCCTCAATGTTTTCTTCTTTGGCAGGGAAATCTTCCCTTAGCCTGTCATTTTTGGCTGAGTCGACATCCTCATTAAGCATCACTGACCTCATTTCAGAGCTTTCAGTCTTGTTTTGTTCACACTCTGGGTTGTTTTTTGAGTCTTTCTGGCCGTTCTTCTCCTCTTCCATTGCTTGCAGAATATCTTCAGAAGCTCGAGGAAGTTCTCGTAGTTGCCTTACTCTTTCTCGTTTCTTTCTTCTCAAATGAACCCAAGAATTTTCAATGGCTGTCAGAAACAGGCTAACTTCATCTTTTCCACAGGGAACACACTTATGCTGAACCTACAGTACAGAACAGCAGAACTTCATAATCACTCTTTTTTTAAAATGTTCACGTTTATGCCTGAAAGCAGCATCTTGTTCTAAAATACAACACTTAATACTGTACCTTCAAATCAGTCAGTATTTTTTCTATCCACTGTGTAACTACTGCTATGCCATCCACAGCATCCCAGCCCATAGCTGAAGCCTTGATAGACAACGCTTTGATTGTGGATGCCAACACTATAAATGTAATTGGCTTTCGGGGCTTTTCTAACTTTCTTCTTTTAGAAGGAGGTGACTGGGAAGGGAAAAAAAACAAATTACATACAAATATCAGAAATGTGCAATACTAATTGGATGGATTTAACACCCAGGACACACAGAAATCTGCATCATGCCAATGGCAGTGCAGTAGAACCCTGTTTATCCAGCCCTCCCTCAACCAGCTCTCCACATTTACCAAACCACCAGGAATCCGGAGCCAAATATAGACGATCTTTTCCTGTGATCACTAGATGGCACTACAGCAACACATTTTCCCATTCCTTTGTTTATCCAGAGTTTTATCTTATCTGACTCTAGTATCAATTAGATCAGATAAGCAGGGTTCTACCATAATACCATGTACACTCGCTGTCATGGCCTCTGTATCTTGAAATCCTCAAGAGGGTTTTAATTAGGATTTAAGAGGTAGATATGCTTTGTATTAGCCTGCTGCACAGGGAGGAAAGAATCAATGGTTCTTCAGCTGCCATCTCTCAACAGATTACTAAAAGCATGGCTGTTGGTACTCCATATGAAGTCATTAACATTTTGATTTTCATGACATACAGGAGTATCACTGCATCTCTCATAAAATTATTTACTGAAAACACCTGATTTTACAAAGTACATAAATGTAAATATAAAAAGGAAGTTTTTAATTTACTACAGATACTTATGTAAATTGAACTGATGCTTGTTAATGTGAGTGTAAGGACTTGGACATCTTCCACTGTTCAGAAGGGGGCAATTTTTGCTGCTAAATCCTTATGTAGGCAGTGAAGTGGAAGTGCCCTGATTTTCAAGAACCTGCAGCACACATTGGAGTTCAAAGAAAGGTCTTGCTGACCTGATTTATAGGCTTGACAGAATTAGATTTTATATATATATTCATTTGACAGAGAATATTAATGCTTATTTTGAGCTTTTTAAAAATAATTATCCATTTACATTTTCAAACATGTGGGAAATTATAGGGGTAGGGTCATTTAATTATTTGATGACAAGAGATGTTGAGAATCAAAACATTAAAGCTTTTTGACCATTAAAACATAAATTGCCACCAATGTGACTGACTGACACAATATCTTGCAATATTCTGAAGAAAACTTTATGGAATTAGTTAACCTTTACTGAATTAATACCTTTCAAGTACATTGTATTAAAATGCAATTGTGTAGGTGTTATTGTATACATTTCCAAAGGAACGGTAAACAGTAGGGGGTAATTGAGCAAGTTCACTCAGGTTTAACATCTCCAGAAACACCACCCCCTGGAGAGGTGCACATGTACCAGTTCAAAGTGGATTCTCCAAATCCAGATAAAGAAAGGATTTCTGGATAAAAAGCCTGATTTTAAAGTGGCTTCTTCCTGATCCAGAAAGCGGGAGGATCCCCAGTCCATGAAGGGCCTCAATCCTTAGGGTGGGGTTGAAAAGACCGAGTCGACTGAGGCCTCATAATACTGGGAGCTTATTCTGAGCTGGACAGTGTTGAATTTGTACCCACAAGGAATCCTCCTTGGATGGGAGTGTTGAAGGATTGCTCCTGCCAGAATCCATGTTAGGATTGGGGTTAACTCAGGCAAATTTATTAGCATGTGCGTAAGGTCCTTTTCTTGTTTTTAATATATTTTCTCTGTACCGCTTTTTACCTAAAGAATCAGGTAACTTTGCATAGGAAGTGCTACGTGTGGTACCTTATAATTATAACCTATTATCTGTCTCTAAAGAAAAGACAAGCAAGATCTGATCAGGCAGCCTGTCTCTGCTAGGGATAACAGTGTAGGCAGGGAACAGTGCAGCCTGAAAATATCCCAGTCAGAAGAGAGAGGGATGAGTTTTTCTACTCAGGAGAAGAAACAGCCAGGGAGTTGAAGGCCAAAATGTAGGTTCCCTTACTGGACTATATAAGGGGAATACAGGAGCAGTTGCCCTGAACTGTGACAAGATCACATGTCAAAATACACAAAATATATATCCTTAAATGAACCAAAATTAATATTTTTTTCAAGCAGTATTTTTCTTACTTTGCCCAGCTGTGAATTTTGATCAAAATATTTTTTCATCTGTTTGTGTGTTGTATATGGGTGTTTATCGACATTTACTGATAAAGATTTAATTCTGCAAAGCCTATCTATAGGTACATTTGGATTTGATACAAACTGCAAGTGACTTTTAATAGATGGACTGGAGAGCAGTACAAGACAAACTGGCACGAGGCAGGTTCATATTGCCATAAAGGAAACGCAGCTCAGACAACAATTTCACTCACCCTATATTCTAGGCTGAAGGGGAATAGTTGTGTTGTAGAAGATACACCTGTTAAGCTCACCCCCAGATAAAGTAAGGACCATGAAAAACAAACCAAAACACTGGCACTTACAGGCACCCTGACATCATCATAGAAACTCCATGCCAGTGCCCACCTCATGGTACGGCCTTGACAGAACTCAGTGTGGGTAACTTTAGGAACCTGCATGAAAGAGAAACTTAAGCAGCCATTAACTTTCATCTCAAGTTACTAAGTGTCATTCTGTTTTACACATATATTACCATCAGATCAGTTCCAAATTAAGATTTTTGAACTGACAATGTCAAAATGAAAGAGTGATCATTTCTCACACCAAAAGATCTTTAACCAAGAAGCAAATAGGAAATTTAAATCCCCCTTTAATTCCTAAGAATTAAACTCACTTTAGGAACCATGGATTAACAGAATACAGGGTAGCCTAGGAGCTCCTAAATTCTAATTCCAGCTCTGCCTCTGAGTTCATGTATGCCCTTGGGCAAACCACTTTCCTTCACTTCTGCAAAATGAGACTACGGCAACAGCCATCTTAGGTAGATACGGTAATGCCCCCTTTCACTCTCTACCACACAAGGCAGGAGACCCCATCGCCATCACCTCCCCTGTAGATGGTCTATAAAAGACCTCAGGTTTCCCTGATGACGCAGAAGGAATATCCCATTTACACACTTGTACCCTTGCATTTAAGGAGATCAGTCAGACAACCCTCTGGTACTTGTTTTGTGCCATCAGGCTGAGTGTTTGGGGAGGGGAGGCAATAACTCTGGCTTGAGAGATGAAAGGAAGTAGCTGGGGGTTAGACAGCATGAGCCTGAGCTCATGGAGGTGAATGATAAGGGTTAGTTTTTCCTATCAAAAGTATTAAGAACTTAGAGTGGAATCTGATTCAAGATTGCTTATGAAGAGAATGAATTTAAACATGGGGTTAAATGCAAACAATTAAAACTAGAGTCAGAAAAATAACTAGTATTGCATATTCTTTCTTGAACAAGACAAGTGAGCAAGAGTGGAATGAAGGGGACAATGCAACAACAACAACAACAACAAGCACAATTCTTAGCCAATCAAAAGCAGTGATTACAATTTGCAATTTACAATTATCTGGTTGTACTTTACTACAAACAGAGATGAGTTTGCTAGATTCTGACTGAATACATTTTTCACTTCCCTTAGAAGTACTTAGAGTAGAAAACTGGATTTTGGGGTCTGGCATATCTGGAGGTAGGGTGGACATGACTCTAAGATATTACGGTCAGATAGATAAGGCAGGGCTAGTTGTGAAGGGCTTTGAGAGTAGAGACTAGAAATTTTAGTAGAAGAGGAAAGCCAGAGAAGGGACTAAACACAGATGAAAGAGTGAAACTGAAATGGTCTTAGCAGCAGCAATCTGAATGGATAAAAGGGAAATGAGGCGGCAGGCATCAAAGCCAAAGGAAAAGGAGATTGCCGTAGTTGAGACATCATAAGATTACAGTGTGGACGTGAGTTCTGGCATGTGGGCACAAATGATAAGTCAGATTTGGAGTTGTGCAGACAAACACAATGATTTAGACACAGCCTGGAATTGTGGGTCAAAAGATGGCTGAGTCAAAGATGAAGCCAAGATCACAAACCTAACCAATAGAGAGGATGGTCATACTGTGACAGTGACACAGAAGCCAAAAGAGAGGAGGTTTTTGAGGGAAGATCAGGAATTTCATTTTGGTTATGTTGAGCTTCAGCTGATGGCTAGACAACCACAAGGAGATGTTAGAAAGGCAGGCTGAGATTTCAATATGGAAGGAGCAAGAGATTTGCCAGGCATCATCAATATGGTAATTCAAAGCCATGTTTGTGCAAGAGATCATTCAGAGAAAAAGATTTAAAAAAAAAAAAAAAAAAAAGAAGTGGAGGGAGCCCAGGATAGAGCTTAGAGATGGTAGGATTGTGAGAAGAGTAAGA
>ML685952.1:2054544-2069960 GCA_007922175.1 Pelusios castaneus | reverse complement strand
AGAGCCATTTCTGTGAAGTATAAAGAGTGGAAGGCATGAAATTAGATTGATATAATGGAGTTATAGGAAAGGAATTAGATATGGCTGTCTGAAGCACCTCAATTCTGCAAATCCCTTATTTCAGTGAACTGGATCTTTACTATCAAAAGCAGTCAACTTTCCATGGTTTTTTTGTTTGTTTGTTTTTTAATTTCCAAGTCTTTTAAAGAATTTATCTACATGTAGTAGAAGTCATGCATTCCACAATTTCCATTTGTCTCTCCCCAATGCAAACCTTTAAATAAATTTAAAAAATCCCAAACATCTATCCCAAGAGAAGATGCAATCAGAAACATTTTTGTGGGTATGAATTTTGCTACCTACTTAGATATAGATCCAGCCATCCCTGTCTGGGACTATTTTACTACTGCCTGCTTCCCACATGTAGCATGATGGGAATTATGTACTGTACTCATACTGAATTAATAAGAATCAACATATTTGTAGCATACAGATTAACTGAGAAAAGCCAGCAATTGCAGGATTTACTTCTGAGGACAATGGCACTATTTAAGAGTCTTATCTAGTGACATGGTCCTAACTACAGTCATTAAAACTGTTGCTTAATTACAAACCAATTTCTTCAAATATAAAATGAGACTGATTTTCAATTAGTTTTAATAATATGGAAAGACTCAATGATGAGCCTGACTTTTATAAGTAAGTTGACACAAGTTTTTTAAAAGAAACTTTAAAAAAAAATTAACATATGCTCTTGTAAATTCTCAAAACTTCAGTAATCAAAGAATAAGTCCTGAAAACTTGAAGAGGATACAGTGCCTTCTCACACAAGAAGCTGAATCCCTGTTTTAAGGTAAAAATACTGCTTTTGGAGTTGCTACTAGTGCCCCCATAATACAGAAGTACCTTTAAAAGAACTACAGTTCATTTACTTTTAAAAAACCTCTCTTTTTAAGGGACAAACTAGGAAACACAAAAGCACAAAAGTATACACAAATCTCTCTCTCTCTCTTCCCCCACCTCCAAAAACACTTACCCCCTGGATTCGAAGTTCCTCTTTTAATGGAGCTAAACTGCATTTTTTTCCCAGCATACAGCTATACCACCTGTGGACAAGAATTTACATCAAGGTGCTTTAGAAACAGTTCAACAAAAAATGGCAGTTAACTGCAAAGACTTATCAGAAATCTGCAAGTATCAAAGGAGGTGAAATGCTCTCCAGTCAAAAATAATGTCAAATCTATATATACACAATATGATTTAGACATGTGGACAAACTAGGAGTCTAAGCAAAGAAATCCACCTGGATTTTTCTCTCTCTCACTCAGAGAGCAACTTTGACTGTCCCATTTTCAAAAGTGCCAGTACACTGTAGAAAATTGTACCCTATATAATAATTTCTTTCAACCTTTCAATTTAGCTTTTCAAGAAAAGAAGAAGGAAGATGACAGTAGCAAAATAAGAACTTGTGCCTAAAAAAAAAAAAAAAAAAAAGACAGTCCCTGGTAACTCTGCTTATGAAAAATGTACATATATTAATTCTGCCAGTGTTCAGTTCTCTAATCCATATACCACCAATGGACAAACAGAAGGATGAAGGCATAGGGGATTACCTTGTTTTTTGAGAACTCATCTCATTTAGATCCGGGTCTTACAAACCCTTCCAAAAGGTAAAAAAATTCTTTTAAAAAAGGCAGAATTTCTCAAAATTCTTTTACAGGCACTTCACCTCTCTCCTCTAAATTTTTTGTGGTTGGGGGCCAAATGGAATAATTTTTAAGCACACTGCTAAAACTTTGTTCTCAGACAGTTTTCAAATACTGAAACACATAAACCTGTCAGACTTTAAGCAACTTCTCAGAGAAATAAAAATGTTGTATCCCTGATCGGTTCAAAATTATGAGATAATTAAAACCAGTTTTCATGCTGCATTGTGAAGAATCTAATAAAACCAGAAATCAATTAAAATAAATCTTTTTATCAAGAAGGCCAGAAGGCACCATTTATGATCACCTAGTCTGACTTCCTATGTAACAGGCCTGAGAATTTCACCCATTAATTCCTGCATTAAGCCCAGTAACTTCTGGCTGAACTTCAGTGTATCTTAAAATCAAGACTGAATAGCTTTCTCAAGACATCAAAATGCAGAAGTATTTAGTAGATTATTAGTAAGTTATTCCATCAGTTCGCTATCCTGTTGAGAAACAGGATATAGAAAAAACATACACACTTAACATTCAGCTTCCAATCACTGAATCATGTTATGCTTTTGTCTCCAAGAGCTGAAATCTTCTTGCTGAAAACAGAAGCTATCAAATTCTTCTTTTGTGCAGCAAGTCTCAGCCTCATAGGTAAAGGTGGGTCAATATTCTGGCCAATTGGCTGAACTGTCTCTAGCAAAGTAACACTTGAACACAATGTAAAGTCAGTATTTCTGCCATAGCATCCTCCCCAGAGCAATTTATCTGTATTAAACAGCAGCAACAAGATCAAAATACTGAAAAATAATGCAAGGCATAGAAGACTGGTGCCTTCATCTAGGTAGGCCAATAGATGTACACCTGTCCTCCAGCTCCTGCTCTTAACCAAGTTGATCAGGAGGTACAACTACAGAACCCATTATGTCATCATGGCCCAACACTAGCCTTTCAAACCCTGGACCTCCTGCATGAATGCAAGATCAGTCTGTTTTCCATTGCCTCTACCACTCAAAGATCTGATGCAGAGATCCATGAAGCCTGGAGATTCAGGCAAATTCGAACTGGCAACCTGGAAGCATAAACCTTTGTGAATCTGTCTATCTTGAAAAGCTAGTGGAGATCAAGTGCAGGAAGGTTTCTGCTTTCTCAAGGCCATCTAAATGAGCTGAACATAGCCTCAATCCAGAAGTTTAATACAGTCAAGATCTGCCTGTTTGATAGTTTCACCAATGATTCGAACCTTAATACTTGACACATCCATGTGGCAGTACAGGAAATCATTAACAATTTTCTTAGAAAAAGAGTATGGCATCACACCTCCAAATGTATATACACTGCAGTAAGACTATGTCCACCTACAGAAGTAGCCATCAAGTTACAGAAGTTAAATATTAAGAGAAGCCTCTAGTACCAATGGCTTTCATATCTTCATTTTTTCCTATTAGTTAAAGTGATCTTTCTTGTGGTATTCATCTCTCTACAAGAGGGATCAGTGAGTACAACGAAAGAAGCATCTTTTTCCTAACAATGGGGTACTTATAAGCATATTTATCAACTAAATTAGAACACCTTCACATCACCTCACCCAGGCACTCACATTCTAAAGAGGAAAGTTGGCACTGTCTGAATAACTAAAACACTATTAAAATTGCATCTGTACAGGTCAAATCCTCTCAGAAACTTGCCAGTTTTTTTAATTCCTTCAGAACTCACTACTGTTGGCCTGAGCTACTTTTGAATCTTAACAATGGAAGTGTTATCAGCCTTCCAATAAAAGTACATTCTACAAGATTTATTCCCACTTCTTGAACAGGAACACATCTCCCCCCCTCCATTCTTTTTCAAAGTATTACAAAATGAACATGTTTTAATATAGCCAAACATAAGGAATAAAGATTGTAGAGCATACCTTCAGGACTATATCCTGGAAAGCAGGTAATCTAGAAAAAGATATTAGCCACCTGAACATGAATAACCAGTACAATATTTTGTCTAAAAAAGCTAACTTGAGCCCCAGGCATACAAACAAGAGAATATCACACTGCAGAAGGGAGGCAATAGCACCTCTGTATACAGCTGTGGTGAAGTCATTAGAATTCCATGACCAGTTTCATTGTCCACATTTTTTAAAAAAGTAAAAAAACTGGAGAGTTCAGAGAACTACAATAATGATCAATGGTCTGGAAAACATGCCTTACTCTGAGAAACTAAAGGAACTCCATTTCAGCTTGTTGAAGAGAAAATCTGGAAGTGACAATCATTTTCCTACACAAAAAGGTGACGTGACACTAAAGGGCTCTTTAATCTAGAAGACAAAGCTGTGACACGATCCAATGTATAGATGTTTAAAAATCGGCAATATTCAACCCGGAAAAGGAGATGCAAGTTTTTAATTGTGAAGGAAATAAAATCTTTGGACTAGACTCCCTTGGGATGTGAAACCCTTCTTCCCATGGAATCCTGAAATCAAGATTGGTTATCTTTTAAAAAGATATTCTAATTCAACGCCAAGTTGCTGGACTAGAAGCAGGAATCACTGAGTGAAGTTTTTTGGCCTGTGTTATGCAGGAGGTCAAACCAGATGGTCATAATGGTCCCTTCTGCACTTAAAAATCTATGAATCTGAAGAGAAGAGCATTTGTCATCTGCTCCATTTTATGTAAAATTTCTGTTCCTTGGACATCAAATAGGCTACTAATGTGTCTCAAAAGAGTGCAGTGGTTCCCAGCCAGGAGTACATATAACTCTTCGAGGTTACATAAAGGTCTTTCAGAGGTACATCATTTCATCCAGATATTTGCCTAGTTTTACAACAAGCTACATAAAAAGCACTAGTGAAGTCAGTATAAACCAGAATTTCATAAGGACCATAACTTGTTTATACTGCTCAATACACTGAAATGTAAGTACAATAATTATATTTCAACTGATTTTTATTATATGGTAAAAATGAGAAAGTAAGAAATTTTGCAGTAATAGCATATGTGATTTTGTAAGCAAGTGATTTTTTAAGTGAAGTGAAACTTGGGGATACACAAGACAAGTCAGACTTCTGAAAACTTCCTTAACCTATGGCTATTAAAAAAAGAAAGATGATTTGTCACAAGTTAGATTTTCATCCAAAACAAGAAGATCCCCAGTTAATGCCCCTCCCATGTGATGCCTATGGGTTGTGGGGGGAAGAGGCAAATTTCCTTAACAACTCCAATCCTTACCGCAATCTCTTTTTAAGCTGTAGACTATCGTGGATGATTCTTTTGACAAACTCTAGTTCTCCCCCTTCAGCCATGATCTCTGTGATCCCCCCAGTGTTCACGGAGCTGGGAGGAGGCCGCCGAGGATTTCGAGAATTTACTCCCTGGATAGAAAAGCAAGTGTTTGAGGTTTAAACCATTAATGAACCATTTCCTTCCTTATACATTGCTGTCTCCATTACACCCTGCCAGGTTGTAATGCTATCACACTGCACCCCTTCCACATATGGGGAAATGCTAACAACATATTTTTAAATTTAATGTAACGGCTATTACTCCCTGTCTCTACCCATCTATATTGGTTCTGGTTTTATATTTAGATTATAAACTCTTTGGACAGAGAATCTTTTTGTTCTGTTTTTGTAGGGAACTTAGCACAACGGGATCCATGACTTGAGCTCCTAGATGGAATGTAATACAGATAATTGAGCAAAATCTATACACTCAGCTACACAAAAGAGAGTTACTCTCATATAGCATCGATATACTGCTGAATTTAAACATCTGGTTCCAAAGCACCTTAGGGCAGGGGTTCTCAACCCCTGGCCTGCTGGCCAAAAGTGGCCTGCGCTCCCCTGCCACTGTCCAGGAGCCAGGCTACAGCCACCAACCCCGCTCATTCCTAGCATGCAGCAGGTAGCCGGGCTGTGGCTGTAAGCTGGGAGCTCGCAGGCAGCCCGGAGCAGGAGTCAGCTGCAGCCACTGCTTACTGCCTGGTCCTGCTTAATTTTAGACACTAAGTAACCTCATTAACCCATTGTAGTTAATGGGCCTACTCTTCTTACAAAGAGTTAAACTCATGCATAGGCATAGTCTTTGAAGGTCAGGGCTTCACCTTGTGGTCTGATGTTCAGCAATCAACATCTTTTCAATACTTCATCTTGCATAGAATATTTTCTTACACATTTTCACTTCTTTTGAGACACTCAGTTTCACATCCTTCTTTTCTGAAGTGGAACTATCCTTGACTTTTTATTTTTAAACCTTTGTAGAGGTGGAAGTTGAGTTTGAAGGGTTGTTTGGCTCCTGAGCAGATGAGTCAGAGAGCTAAACTGATCAGGAAGGAAATCTTTTCACTAAAAAAAGGTTTTGAAATTTTAAATAAATATTTTAATTAAAAATAATTTAAATTTATGTAATTGTTTCAAATTAATTAATTTTAATGGACATTTAATAGAAATTTAATTAATTATATTTTTATTTAATTTTAATTAAATAGACTGGTGGCCCTTCAGGGCTGTAAAAATTACATTTGTGGCCCTTGAGGCAAAAAGATTGGGAATCACTGCCTTAGGGCATCGTCATATAAGATTTATAACCCAATTTTAAATTTTAATTTATTTAGCTAACACCGTTTCTAAAAGCTAAGATTGTTACTATGGAGGTTAAGAGTCTACCTTTCTTACTGCGTCAGAAGACAGACTGGTACCACAATGCCAGAGGCGACTGCTATGACATTACTACCATCACTGTGGCCCACAAGCCCCTCTGTTTGTTCCACCATGACAGGATGTGCACCAACACTAGGTACGCAGTGAGTGCCTACTCTGTGCTAAATCTATTGGAGAGAGACAATTTAAGTACAACTAATGGAAGAAAGTCACGAGTCAATCCCTACCTCAGAATTAAAATAAATAAATAATTTAAATTAATTTATGGATTGCTAACTTGAGCTGATTTTGCAATGTTGCTTTTCCGAAAGAGAAAATCAAAGGAGATATACATATATGTAATGACAGCTTATAAAGCCCAGAGACAAGGTTTTTCGCAGTAAGCCATCCAAGACTTTAATCTCCTAAAGTATCATTACTCTCCCCCAACCTACAAAGAACCAAAGTGAGTAAGTACAACATTCACTTTTACTGTACCTTGGCTTCCAACTGGTTGGCAAAAAAGGGAGGGTTGCACATGCAAAAATCATAAATGATCTCAGATTCCTCTTTTAGTGCATCCATCAGAAGGGTCTTCTGTGGTACTTTAACAACTAACAAAAAAAGAGGAAGTTTCATTGCTAAGGAATTAAAATTTTAAACACTTCCTTTACATATAATTAACATATTGTACAACGAAGTATAACAACGTACCACAAATATACACTTTAGCTTCATCTAACACAGAGGTGTCAAACTCATTCAGTGTCGGGGACCAGATTGGAAGGCAGGACACCAGTCAGGGGCTGAAATGTGTCCAAGTAGACTTCCTGATCAAGGAAGAATCATAATATATATACAGGAGTCGAGAGTGACCACTATCAAATAAAAGGCATAAATCACATACTACTCTAACATCTCTACCAAAACTGACCTCATAGTCCAAGATTACGTGCAAGGTGTTCGGCTGTTCAGTGTTTTACAGCCATTCTCTGCCTACTACAAGGCAGGGCCCAGATCTTGCTCGAAGCTGGAGAAAGTTGCAAGATGGAGTCTCCCAGGCAAAAGCCTGCAGCTTCTCCCTCAAATGGTCTGTGTCTTTGTTTTTACAAGTTCCAAAGGGGCAGCCATGTTAGTCTAGGACTCTAGGTCAGCAAAACAAACAAGGAGTCCGGTGACACTTTGAAAGGCTAACAAAATTATTTATCGCATGAGCTTTCATGGAAGAAAATCCCACTTCGTCAGACGCTTTAACAAAGTAGGATTTTCTCCTGTGAAAGCTCATGCAATAAATAATTGTTAGCCTTTCAAAGTGTCACAGGACTCCTTGTTTTGTTTTGTTTTTACAAACTCCTGACAGTCCCTATCCTTCTGTGCTGCTGTGTGATTCTCTTTACTTCTTTCTGAGCCAGGGAGGGTGTTTGCATTCCCTCTGTCATGTAATTCTCCAGTCTCTGTGCTAGAGATAGTCCTGAGAGTCTGAACCCTGTAACATGCTTCACACGAGTACACACGTTGCTGTAGGAAACATGATACCGTGGCAATTATGTAGAATATGTTATGAGCCTTCACAAGGGAACCCTGCAGGGTACATTTAGTATCAAATCACACAATTACATTGCAAAAGTATACAGAAAAGTTACACAGATCATGCCCTAGAGGTGCATGGATGTTCATCCTGTGACACTGAAGCAGAAAAAGTTTTCTATACAATTTAAAGTGAATTGTATGTGATGTTCCCGAATTATTACACCCTAAAAATAGATCTTCACAGTTCAAAAAATTTAACTTTCTACCATTTTATTTTTTAAAAAAGGAAAGGAAAGATAAAAACAGAACCTAGGTCACCAGATCCCCTGAGGGATGAGGAAAAATGAACAGGACCAAATTTTAGTTGAAATCTAAATAGATTAATTAACTTCTGATTCTGAAACTCTTAAGAATGTAACAAGGGAGCTCTGCTAATGTATTTATTTGTTGCGTGAGCTTTCGTGGGAGAAAATCCCACTTCACCAGATGCTTTGAAGATGGGAAAATTACAGAGTGGAAGAAAATTAAATGCAGGGACATGTATGACATAGGATCAAGTCAGGCTGTAACAGCAAATCAAAATAGATGCTAGGATTCAAACACCGGGCAATAGCATATAGAGAAAGGTGAGGTCAAATCACCTGTTCTAATGAGAAAAAAATGCCCCCTTGCCCCCAGCCTTATATATTGGACAAACAGGACAGTCTCTACGCAAAAGAATAAATGGACACAAATGTGACATCAGAAATCACAACATTCAAAAATCAATAGGGGAACACTTCAATCTCCCTGCTCACTCCATTGACAACTAGTTAATAGTTGTGCTGGAACAGATGAATTACCAATCACAGCTTCAAAGAGAAACTGCAGAACTCAGATTTATATGTAAATTCGACTCAGTTGCATTAGGGTTAAACAGGGACTACGGATTTTTTTCTCATTACAACAGGTGATTTGTTATTTACTGAAATTTACTTTTCAGAGCCGAAGCCAACAACAATCTAAAAAGTATAGAAAGAATACTGTTTACCAGAGGTATCAAACACTGATTCAACATGATTTGCCAACTAATTGCTCCAAATACTGAATACTGTAGTAATAGTACTTGATTTTGTACAGACGTATTCATGTTCAGTTGCTGAAACTACTGTAGTGTGGAAGAATGGAAAAAGTTTGCCATCATCTAATTACAGTCCAATAGAGGTGCGTTCTGAAGGAGCATTATGACAAGAATTTAATAGTGTCATTTTCCAGCTGATTCCCACAAGTACCACTTTCCACTCTAAACAGAAGACTCGCTTTGTTTCGTGTTATGCAGAAGAGGCTTGTTTCAGAAGTGAGTTCCTGCCAGCACTAATTCAACTGCTAGCCAAGTCTTTCCATTTAAAAAGCTATATACTCCAACGAAATAGTGAAAAATGTAAAATCTATTCAGTGGTGGTAATCTTAAGTGTGTCCAGAGTCGTCTATGTTGTCAGCAAATAACTTAAGACCATCAAAGAGAAGTCTTTAACTATATTTTTTACCTCCTTTAACTATATTTTTTACCTCCTACCTCCTGAGAGCTGAACCCACTTCCACATAACTACCACTGTAAAAATCAAACAGGTGGCAGTTTCAGCAGCATTCAGAGAGACTTGCAGACATGTTCTGGTGAGCAGGTGACATTCTGCAATTATTGCCTAGAGTTGCTCTTTTTGTTCTGCTGATTGATGCTTAATAAATGAGTTCAGAGTGGCATGATTTGTATGATTCTATTTTGCAATTAACCCCTGATAGTTGGCTATTCTGAATTGTAAAGTAGCTTATGAATAAAATTTTCTACCAAACAGGTTGAGGAGCTTAGGATACTTGTCACTGGGTGTGGATTTACTGTGGTGCTATCTCCCATGTTCATTAACAGCACCAACGAGTTAGGAGGGATGAGAGAATAAAAATTCTTTTGAGTCATGACATGGATATTTCTTGTTGTCTTGCATGTAAGGCAGAATTGTAGCCAGTGTGCCAGACAGCATGTAAGGCAGAATTGTAGCCAGTGTGCCAGACAGCAAAGTCCTACTGGGCCCTGGAAAGGTTAAACAAAAATGGGGAATTTGAAGGGGCACACAGTAGTGGCTGTTCAAAGTGATTTAGAGATAGCATTCCACACAAGGCACAGCATGGAAGTCTGTCATGTTCATATCAAATGTCACATATACAAAATACTGATCAGTACTTGCAATCAACTTCATTTTCAAGATTTTTGTATGGGATCGCCATGTAACATGCAGAAATCTGATTAGCCACATGCATCAAAAGTCTAGATTCTATAGAACTCTCTAGGCTGGTTTAGTATAAAGAGTGAATTGGTTTTTTTTAAGTTCTCAGTCCAATTGCGGCTGTCGATTTCAGTGGAGAGAGCCTAGCAATATGTTACACCAAAAATCAGGGTATCATATATTTAGGAGGACTGCAAGTTCTCAATAGCCTCTAAACAAATTGAAGATACATCACTGCATCTCTTGAAAAGAGGACAAGTGGAAACAACAAAGAGGAACAAAAGCTAATGAATTATTATTATGTGGTACCTTTTATAAGATCAGATAAGTTATTCTGTTCCACATTTTTCTTTGCATAATTGAAGCACATATCATCTACTTCTGTTGCTAGGAAATACCAGCCATTCAAAGTGGCTCCAAGTAATGGGTAGATGCAAGATGCCCCTGTACCTGAAAAAAAAAAAAAAAAAAAAAAAAAAAAAAAAGAGGCTGGATTAGTGAAATAAGTAAAACATCAAGTCTAATTTAAGAAAAACCAAACTGTATATGATGCACATTTTTCTATTACTCACAGCAATAAACTTCAATATTAATCAACCAACATTTTACTTAACATTGTACCAGACAAGTAGATATATCCCTGTAATTTCTAAATTACACAATTTACAATTTCACAAACAAAAAACCCCACAGAACATTTTCAAGAATGCATTATTTTGAAGGACATCTCACTTATTCCAGCCCTAGCATGTTAAGTCAGTGACTGAAGATTTTTCTTCAGTGGGTTTTGCTACAACAACAACAACAACATTAAAATAATCAAGAGGGGAACACTTCAATCTTCCTGATCACTCCATTACTGATCTGTTAATAGCCGTACTCAAGCAAATGAATAACAAAGAAAAAGTGCAGAATTGGAATCCGTATGCAGATTTGACTCAGAACTCAGAGCTGAATAGATACTATTTTTCCCCCATTACAACAGGTAATTTTGTTTTCCTTCCCCCACTCCTTCCCTCCTATATACTGTTGTCCACTGTTTGAATCTAAACAACTGCTTTGATTTGCTATAACAGTCTGATCTGATCCTATGACTTACACTCCTACATTTATTTTGCTCCCATTCTGTAAATTCTCCATCCTCAAGCATCTGACGGAGTGGGATTTTCTTCCACGAAAGCTCAAGCAATAAATAAATTTGTTAGTCTTTAAATGCCACCACACTCCTTGTTCATATTGCTGAATTAGACTAACACGGCTACCCGTTTGGAACTTGACTATAAAAGGGGGAGAATGACATCATTACTTTGTGAAAGGCCAAAGCCAGGGGGCTCTGACAGTTTTGGTTTACTGAAACTGTTTTTGCTGTCTCTTGTCTCTTTCTCAGCCTTGAGTTCTGCTTGTTTCCAGTATTGAATTGTTTTTACTAATTGTTTTCGCTTTTTGTTTTGAGAACGAATCTTTGTGTCCTTGCTATGTTTTTCCTTGAGGCTCCCATAGTCTGCAGCTAAGGGGCGTTTTATTTTAACCTATCAGAAATTGCAATTTGCTTTCTGTAACATGAACTAAAATCTATAAGAGTGGTTGTTACTATGTCATGGGTCGGAGATTTCCTGTGTTCTCTCCCCGTGAGCGCTCCCGTATACAGATCTAAGTAAAGGCTTGCTAATCACACTTAGGTAACCTGAGTTTTATTTTCCAGCGTCAGCTTTGACAACTTGGCTCCACTCCCATACAACCGACACCTGGAAAGCTGCCGGGAAGCTAAAAAGACATTGAAAGGAGGGAGGGGGGTCCTAGGCAGGGAAGGTTCCCCAATCTGCATCCAAGAAACTGCTTGTACCAGCTAACAAGTATGAGACATTGCTAATTCAAATCTTGTTAGTGTGCAGAACCGAGGCCTGGACTACAAAATCAACTTTAGTTGACAAAACAGAGGTGGGTGTACACACTGCAAACACACATGACAAAACTGGCTTCCTCCCCTCGCCCCCCCCAACAAAAACTACCCCACTGAGTGGGGTAGGGCTTTTGTTGGTATAATTAGGATGATACAGGGTCAGTGTAGATACTGCACCCCCTTACATTGGCTTCAGGGCTCTCATTCTTGTCAATTTCACAGATCTTCTGAAGTGGTGAAATTGGCAAGAAAGCCCAAGCCCAAGCTGCTGCAAGCCCAGAAGCTGGTTCCTGCTTCTGCCTGGGAGCAGGGCAAGAAACCCAAGTTGCTGCAAGCCTGGATGACTGATTCCCACTCCCCACTGAAAACAGGGAGAGAAGCCAAGGATACTGAAAGCCAGGGTGACTGGTGGCCCCTCTGCTAGAAGGGGCAGCCATGTCAATTTCACAGCTCAGCCTTGTAACTGACAATGCTGCCCCAGTCAGGAGCAAGAAAAGCACCAGGTGTTCTCACCCAGGCTCCCAGCCAAGAGTGGAAACCAGAAGCACATGCTTCTCACCCTGCTTCCAGGAGCTCTCAGCTCCTCACACTGCCCCCCTTAGGTTAGCAGAAGTGTGCCTGGTGAGGACGGAATCCACCCAACCCAAAGAGAGAAGGATGACATCAGATCAGCCACCGCCTGTAATTACAGTGGA
Organism: Pelusios castaneus; assembly: GCA_007922175.1. Classification (NCBI taxonomy): domain Eukaryota; kingdom Metazoa; phylum Chordata; order Testudines; family Pelomedusidae; genus Pelusios; species Pelusios castaneus. The sequence continues at coordinate 2,057,253 of ML685952.1, read as the reverse complement.
AGGGGTAAATCGACCTATACTAGGATAACTTGTTTTTTTAAGTGTAGACAAGGCCTGAGATTGAAATTTTATGTTTATTTCTTTTGGTAACTAATTGTAATCGCCTTAAACTTGTCACTTTATGATCACATTTTTTTTCCTGTAGTTAATAAACTTGTTTAATATTTTATCTTAACCAGTGTGTTTTTGATTGAGGTGTTTAGACAAACTCTGCTCAGTAACAAAAGCTAGTGCATGTTCCTTCCACTTTGAACAAAAGGTGGACTAGATAATAATCTTCACAGGACAAGCTTTTTGACCTGGGTTAGGTGGTATGGTCCGGGGCTGGGGAGCCATTTGGGGCTTCACTATTGTTGGTTCATGAATGGCTGGGAAAGCGTTCAATGAACTAAGCCGAATGTCTGATAACTTCTGTTGGTTTGGGTGTAACAGGGTCTGGACAGGCTGCCTCCATGTCATTAGCAAGAGTCTGCTTGAGAGTTCACCCGCAAGTCATTGATCACGGTACTCAGTGGTTCCACAGCTCTCACATGGTAACCCAGAGGTTCTGCATACCATCTCACCTACACCACATTAATGTAGCAAAAGCCACATTTTAATCAGATTCTTATCTGAACAATTATTGGTAGTCATGGGTATCAGACAAAGTATGGACTGTGCAATAACACCTTACAACAAGATTTTTAAAACAGCAACAAGCATACAAGATTATTTCCAAAATAATGACATATGGAAGGTAATGGCAACTACCCTCTTAGAAGCTAGTAAGACAAAAGAAAGTGAATAAATTGCAGAAAAAGGAGCAATAATTTAGACAAGACAACAGAGTAACTAGTTAATAATGCCAGGAGAGCACTCAATTCACTATTAAAAGATAGTGGAGTGGATACTGAAATTACTAAATTGTAATCTTGAGAAAGGCATGAATTTTAACCCTCTTTCAAAAATGATGTGTTAAGAGACAAGACACGAGTCAAATAATGTTGGACAAATATCCAGAGACCAAAACTTTCTCCACTCCATTTGGTAACATGCTTTCTCCAGTGCAGGAGTATTTTCAAAAAAAGAATTATTCCAAAGTATAGAGGAAATAGCTGACAAAACCAAAAAGGAAATCAGAAACTAAACTATAACAAATGTTTCTGTCCAGAAAGATTTTTAAATATTTTTTTACAGAACCTTTAAAAAACAAACAAACCACATCTTTCTTAACTGACTGATACATCAATAGAGACCAGAAAGGTCTTATTGCGGCTACATAATCTTTTCTTAAATTATTTGCAGCAAATTATTAAATTTTGTATGTTTGATCAATAGAGCTACATAGAAAGCCTTTGAACAGATAGCAGTATGTAATTTTACTAGTGTTTTCCTTGATTTCTGTATAAATCCCTTTTGTAACTTAGCTCCAAAACAAGATCTGAGCTGAAAAATCATCTGATACTACCGAAAGCAAATGAGATCCATCCACCTACCAAATACATGTAGAAATGAGAATCTGGCTTCAAAAGAGTGGATTGATCAAAAAGCAACACTAAAATTTGTTGCTACTCAACATATAAGGAATCTAATTCACATGTACAAAAGCAAAATGAATATAAAGAGTAAATAAGTTAAGGTGAAGATTTTGTCACTGTTATTTTTAATAAGTCAGGGACAGGTCATGGGCTTCCGTGAATTTTTGTTTATTGCTCTTGACCTATCCCTGAATTTTACTAAAAATAACGGACAAAAATGGGGCTGACTGAAGGAATGAAAGCCCAAGCCCCACATGGAGGTGGGGGTTGTCCAGCACCCACCCAACACTGTGGCTGACAGCACAAGGGCCTCCTGGCACCCACACCAGCTGGGAGCTCTGTGTCTGCAGGGCCCCCCACCACCTGCAGAAGTTAGGAGCTCCAGGGCTGGCAGCTGGGAAATGCAAGGCCAACACACACTCCAGGGAAAGCAGCAATTTTCACAGGTCTCTGTCCTTAACGAAAACTAATACCTGCATACCTCAACTTAAAAGGTAGGAAGCACTCCAATCAAAGGTTAAATTACTTAAAAGTTTTCATAGGGTATGCTCATAAACTCAAGAACAGATCTCTTTCCAATTTATTAAGCCACAGCACAATTCCACATAATGAACCATCTAAATTCAGGAGAGTTCAAGGAAGGAACAGTAGAAAACAAGGGTGTTGCAAGTCTGTGGGATGAAGATTAGTCCACATAGAAGCCAAACCCCAATAAGGCTAGAGATCGGACAGCCAGTCTTGCACAAGCACAAATCTTTTTGTAATCTTCCAGAACATTTAACGTTTTTCCCCATTAATGGATATAAAGTAAAACCTATTAGTTAATGCTATTTCCAAAACTCAAATTAAAGAACTGGACAAATCTTGTCAAACAGAAAATTGTCTAATCCCCAGCACAGCACACATACCTATGTCAATTCCCCGTCTAAGAGCTTGTTTATTGACACCTTCATGACCAATTAGATCTTCCACCCAATGGATATAGTTAAGCCTCAAGGGAACAGTAGGAATAAGCCTCTCTAATGGTATATCAATCGTAAGTCCAAAGTCTTCTTTCAAGAGAGTACATGTCAGAGCTCTCACAGCTTCTGGATCCTTGAAATTTAGGCTGTAAGGCATAAAATGTAATTAACAAACAATCTTTGCATTACCGTTGGCATCAAGCACCATTATTCAGTTTCATGCACTAGAG
>ML685952.1:1991168-2049544 GCA_007922175.1 Pelusios castaneus | reverse complement strand
TTTCTGATAAAACACATTAAAGGACTTCCTAATCTAACTCCTCACCTTGCTCAAACCTTGGCTTCTTCTGTCTCTAAGGACCTTTCATGTATTAGCAGTTCTTCAAAAGTCTGTCTAGGCACAGATGCCTGAGAAGGTATTATCAGATCAAGACTTTCTATTGAAAGTGCCTTTATTGTGAACAAGAATGGGTTTGATCCTCATCCCCAGTGGCGCTCAGGAGCCCCTTACTGTTACAGCAGAGCTCTTCCATAGCTTCTATGAGTGACTTTCACAAAGTCTCAGCACAGTTAACCTTCCATGACCTAGTGGTTCCATGTAAAAAAGCCAAAGGGGTAGCCGTGTTAGTCTATTGTAGAAAGACAACAGAGTCCTGTGGCACTTTAAAAGTGCCACAGGACTCTGTTGTCTTTCATGTAAAAAAGGGCTTCTTCTGCTCCAAGGCAATCATCACCACTGTCCTCAGAGGGACTCCATAGTTTGAATCGAGTTCCACTGCAAATTGTCATGTCTTAATAGCAAAATACAACTATCAAAACTACACACAACTCATTGAGCAGCTTCCTGATTCTCATAAGGACTCCTTTGCTATGTCAACTTAATAAAATGTCCTCACTGAGAGGTGTAGGGCTTATGTCATCACACTTAGGGTGACACTGTGTCAGTATAGATACTGCATCCCTTACATCAGCTGTGGAGCTGTCATTCATGACTGCCCAGCTCCAAGAGGGAAGGGCAAGGAACCACGGTAGCTAGACCCCACTCCTCAATGCTGAGAACCCCCAGGCAGCTTCCACTTGGGAACAGGGAGGGAGGGAGGGGGGAAGACCCAGGTGGCTTCCCCCAGTTCCCACCAGGGAATGGTAGGAGAGAGCCCACCGGGAATCTGTGTCTCAGCTCTCCACACTGCCCTTTAGGTTGGTGGAAATGCTCCCGGTGAGGACAGACACCACTGACCCAAGCAGGGTAGTGTCAACATCAGCCACTGCTGTAAGTCAATCTATGTTAGGTCCCTTATTTCTTCTACTTTAACCAAGGTTTTGGTTGCTTACATCAACTGTTGCTGCCTTTCAGAAACCGTCCCACAAGTGCACACTGACACAGTTCAGTTAGTTCAGGTGCAACTGGTAAGGATGCATCACCGACACAAGGAACATAGACATGTAAAACTGATTCAATTACTATGGTGGCTGTACATCCACGTAACTTGAAACTTAATTTTGTAGCGTAGACTTGCCCTAAGTGAAGTCATTTGATTAAAAGAATTGGCCCCAGTTGAGAAAAGAGTGATTTGGAGTAGCAAATAAAACACTCGATCTGAGTTTAGGAGATCTGGGTTTTATTGACTTGCTGCTTCTGACCTGTGTGATAAGCAAGTCATTTCACTTCTGTGTCATGTGTTTTCCCAGCTGTAAAGTAAAAAGAATTAAACTGATCTTGTTTGTAAAGCACATGGGGTATGTCTACACTAGCAAGTTAGGCCGACTTAAGGATGCTTAAGTCGATCTAAACAGAGCTGCGTCCACACCTCGCTTCCTTAAGTCGACTTAATATCTACCACTCTTTCGGTCGACTTAACGCCTAAGACGATTCATTAAGTCAACCTAAAACCTGTGTGGATGCTCTAAATCGACTTAATTCCCTAAGTCAACCTAGCAGCTCTCCATCAACTTAACACCTGCCTGTGTGGACACAGGCAGTCGACTTAAATTTCTAGTGTAGACGCTCTACGTCGACTTAACAAGGTTGACTTTAAGTCGACTTAAGTTGACCTTGTTAAGTCAACTTAAGAGAGTCGACTTAGCTTTTCTAGTGTAGATCTACAGGTAAGAGGTGCTATCTGAGAGCACATTATTTTTACTATAGAGCTTTAAACGGAAAGGGGAATTTAATGACAGCAGCACTGCCTCATCATTGTAATTATTCCCTATGCTTAATCAAAGGCATTTTACCATTTTTAAATTAAATGTCTATTGTTTGCAAAGTTCACTTAAAATATGCTGGCCCCTTATTAGCAAATGAATCTTCCAGATGTATGGAGAGCTCCATTCATGCTTATATTAAAAATCTTTTCTTCACGTGCAACCAGCCAGCTCTCCTCCAATCTTCCCAAGTCTTTAGGACACTGAATTCCATGTACAAAAGAGGAGATCCTTGACTCTATTAATCCAGTGTCCCATCTCTGGCTGTGGTCTTTCCTGATTGCTTCTGGGGCATCCCTCTGCTTCTGTCCCTCTCTTCCAATGGTATGCAGCAGAGGAGGAAATGGACAAATACAGACTGGATGCTTGGTTACAAAATGTACTTTTATTTGATTGTGTTTAGTGTATTTACAAGGGTTTTGAAAAAAGTTCCTTTGGCCCTGTGTAAGAGACAGAGAAGCCTTGCTCACAAGGCATGAGAATAATTTGGGGCCTTAGTTTACAGACATCCCACCAGCGCTAACACTTGGGAGAATGTGACAGTGAGTGCTTAAGATATGGAAAATAGCCCCTAGTAACTCAGACCCCCATCCCCAGACAGCTCTCCCAGGATGGAGACTTGGAAGTAGTGTGAAATTATTCAGAAGTCCCTAACAAAATACATATAATTATATTTGCAGTTAAATCAGATTCAGCAAATCATTCAAAGGCAGACACAGTGACACATATGAGGCCACTGTCACGCAGGCCAGCCTTGCCTGAGAGTAAGCAGAGATGTGCAGGTGCACTCATGCCACCATACACGCATGCACTTTTCTGTTCCAGTCAGTCATTCATGTATGCATACAGTCAAACACATTCAAAGCTGCACTCACCCTCTCCCATGCACACCTGCAGCTGTGGGCATCTGAATACACGCACAGTGACAAACATACAGGTACTCTGTTAATGCTTTTACATGTGTTTTTAGGTACAGAAAAGAGCTAAAAAAATAGCACCAACAATCTCACCTGACCTATCAGCATCCAAGAAACTCCATTACTCCACTTGAGCACTAGAGGAACAGGGAGTTAACGTCTCTTCTTTGTGGGGACACCATCCAACCCCTGAACACCCACGATCAGTCCCCAGTCACTGTTCCCTTTCCAGAGTTGGATTCTGTGTTGTAAGTTGGCCACCATGTCTTGGTCACAAAATCAGTCAGTTTCATCCTTTAGAACAGTATTTCCCAAACAGTGTGCCGTCAAGCCTGAGCAGGTGTGCCATGGAATTCTTTGAAAAAGTATTCCAAGAGTTCTGGATTGGTTCATTGGCTCATGAATATTCATGAGTTAATTTGGAAACTATATGGTGGTGTGCTTCAAAACAGTATCTTGGTGTGCCACAGAAGAGAAAAGGTTGGGAACCACTGCTTTAGGAGATGCTGCCCCCGGGCAGTTGCTGGGGGACTCTCTTGATTTGAAGGCATAAATGTCTTTGTGGTTCACTGAAAAATGGTCCTTAACCTTCCACCAGAAGATGCTGCCAACCCCAGGAAAGATACCACAGGGGGTGGGGAAGAAAGATGGAGGGAAGGGAAAAGGAGATACACAAGAAAGGGAGCAGATTAGAATCCTCTCTGAGGAGGAGGGACAGAGCTAGAAAAGGAGGCATTAAAGCAGAAGTGGGCTAGAGTTGCCTGTGCAGGAGGTATGGATGGGGATTAGGGCTGCTGGGACAGTGCCTCCTGGATAGCCTCACTGCAACCACTCAGCTCCATCTGATTGAGGACGTTGCTGATGCGCTCCACTGTGGCACCCTGGGCCATCTGCAGCTTCCATTGTCTCAGCATCTCATAGTGGGCATCTCGCACACGTCGCTGCTCCAGCTCGATTCGCTCAATCTCATAGTCACTCAGCCCCAGGCGTCGCACAAACTCCTTCCACCGAGTTGGCAGCACATTCTCCACCACAGTATAGAGAACAGCAGGGTCTAGAGGAGATGAGCAAGTGGATGTTAGCAGCAGGGTCTAGGGAAGAAGGAGGGGATTCAAATAGAACCAGCTGGGTCTTTAGTGGGAAACATGAAGGTGCCAGGTTGGGAAGCACTACCCCCGATCAGGTCTTGTACCCCTCTGAGCTATTATACTGACATATGTCACACCTGGGTCTCAGCCTATCTACATATAAACATGAGGGACTCCGTAAGCTTGTTCACAAGGACGGTCATCTGTACACATGCACACACGTGCCAGTCGTTCTTGTAAACATGTTTGCAGGGTGTCACTCCCATGTAGTCACACAACACACAGCAGCACAAACTCCCCAAAACAAGACTGTCAGTATGTGGACACATGCAACAGGCCACCCTTGGCTGGCCTCGTGCAAACACCTCCCTATGTAAACTCATATGTACCAGATGCTCCCTCCTTAGTTTGGGCACAGGGCTGCAGCTGATGCACTGAGCTGTCCTCATGCAGATGCACGTACTGCACGGGCACATCCCCCACACCCACATGCACACAGAAGTCCTGTTTCTCAGCAGGAGTTCCACTCACTGTCTGGGAGCTGAGTCTTTCCAGCAGGTCTGACACAATCTGGTAGCTCCTGTGTAACCATTGACCTTGGCACAGAATTGATTGTCCTCGTTGCTTCAATAGGCGCTGGTTCTGGGGCAAGGGTGGAAGCTTTCGTCTCATTCATCACAACCTGGGAGAGAGACACATTTACTATGGAATCACCACTGGGGCCACCCAACACCCACTGTACCCAAGAGGACAACTGCCCCTGTGCACTAAACAGGATAGAGAGAGATGTGGAGCTGGGACCCAGGAGTTGAAACTTCCCTATGAGGGAGGGGAAACAGCACATGCACCTTATTTGTGCGGATGGAGCCAAAAATTTCTTTCTGTCAGTGCATGAGGGGTTCAACTTTTTCTTGGCATGAGAAAATAAGGGTCTAGGAGTAAATCTATAGAACAGAGTCATACTGGGAGTCCGGCTTGGAGCCCTATGCTCTCAGAGACCTCAGATGAGTTCCAGAGGAGGAAGGGAACAATCCTTCTTTAAGCAGACTTGAAGACACCCCAGCTGGGATACTACACTCCGCTCTGAGCACCTTAATCCCAGAGGGAGGTAGCAACAAATTGAGGGAGCTCAGAGGAGAGCCAGAGAAATGTTCAGGGGGCTGGAGGAACCAAAGAGCTAAATCTGCCAGGTTTGGGCAAGTCAGGCTTTAAGGACAAAGGCAGGGGGAGGAGAGAGACAGGGTGGGATATGAGCCCCATCTGCAGGTGTCTGAGAAGCATGACTCTTCAGAGAGAGAACAGGACAAGATGAAATCTGGGGATAGGAACTCAGGAACTATCCCTCATGAGTGAGGTGGTCCGTGATACTGAGAAGTTGTTTCCTTATGTGTAGGGCCCAGAGCCCTAGGGCTTGGGACATTCACAAGTACAAACCCTGTAAACAGACTGAGGGAAAGAAATCTTGCCTTGGGCTTGAGGCAGGTGGAATGGGACAGACGGTAATGACAATCTGAAGGTAGTTCGGAGACTTCTGTGCACAGTACCTTGCTTACTTCAGATACTAGCTCCTTCTTTGACTGCTGCATGAAAACTGAAAAAAGGAGAAATTGTTTTCACTTCCTCCTCCCCGAGATAAACAGGAAAAGTAACTCATGTGGGTGCCTCCACAGCGCTGACTTCACTCGAGGGATTGTGATGAAATGCACAAGTCCCAGCAATGAGCTCACGTGAGGGATTCTCGTCACAGACGTGGGAGTATGAAGGCAAGGCTATTAGCACTGCCAGAGGAGATCAGGACAATAAGTTCATATACCCTCGTACGCCCCTCTATCCTTGCACTGGATCACACCAGCAGGATGCCGAGCCCCATGTCCCCTCCCCACCCCATCACCAGAGGTCCCCCAAGCTGACATCACCACAGAGACTGTTGTACTCACCACAGGAATAGAAAGGGCTTTGCCTTTTTTTACGGTATTGTTTGATCAGTTTAAATGCAGGAACCAGCCCGAGCATAACTCCAAGCACCACCACAACTCCAATCAGTACGAGGGTATGAGCTAAGTGAGGGAGAGAAGGCGAGTGAGTAACAGAAGGAAGCAGAGAAGGGGGAGGGGGGGCTAAGGGTAAGGACAGGAGCAAGACTGGAAAGGAAACACGAAGATGGGGTGGGAGTAAAAGCAGAGGAAAAGTGGAGATAGAGAAGGATGGAGAGGGGAGTAATGGGGCAGGGAGGATGGTGATATGGTTCATAGTGAGAGCAGAAGCAAATATTGGAAGAATGCCATACCTTGAGTTTCCCAGGACTCATTCCGCACTGAAGGGGAAGTTGGTAACATCAACCCTGAGCCACATACCTTCTTACAGTCATCTTTACTGCAGCTAAAAGAGGGAAGCAGAAAATTTGAGCGGTGCGGGGCACAAAATATCAAGTATTCCCAGGGACTGCCCCATTTCACAGCCCCTTTCAAATCTGCCTCATGACAGCACACAGAGGTGGCCTTTGGCTATTAGGGGCCCTAGGGGAAGGTTCATTGGGGGCCCCCACAGACCCTCAAGGGCCCCCTATAAGCCTTGGGGGGCCCCCCTCTGTGGCCCCACTCCTCTACTCCAAAAGCCGCCTCTGCTTCTGCCCTTTGTCTCCTGTCCTCCCTGCACTCTGAAGCTGTGTTGCTGACATGCACTATATACCAGAGGGTGCGAAGAAGAGAGATTAAAAGGACTTGGAAAGGAGACGACATGATAAAATTCTCTAAAATCTTGACTGGTGGGGAGAAAATGAACAAGGACGCGTTGTTCACCCTGTCACAGACCACAAGAACCAGAGGTTTCTCAAGCACATTCATCGTCAGCAGGTTTACAACAAACAAAAGGAAGCATTTCTTCCCAGGGTGCCTGTCTGTTCATTCCCTCTGAAGCACCTGGCGCTGGCCACTGTGGGCAGACAGGGCACGGGGCAGAGGGCCCACTGGTCTCCACTATGGCCATTCTTATGCTCTTAGGGTACAGACAGCGCCCGCCTCACTCTGCCCCTCACGTCCCACCATCACACGGGGCAAGCAAGGGCTCACGGGCAACCCAGGGGCGGGGATCCTCTCCCCCCCATAAGGCCCCAGGCCAGGCTGGCGGGGCCCCCAGTGGGAGACAGAGGCTCCCCCGGGGCGGGGTGCTGCAGGCTGGGCTCGGTACCTCCTGCAGTAGCCGGCAAGGCAGCAGCAGCGCTTCCCATCTAGGAGCAGGGCGCCATCACTGAACATGGTGAAGCTGCTGCCGGGCTGGTGTCTCAGTGGGCTCAGCATGGCCAACTGGTCCCCGTGCAGCTGGAATGTGCAGCGCTTTGATGATGTTTTAATATTTTTTTCAAACTTAGCGCAGCCCTAAAATCAGCGGCACTAGGCAGCTGCCTAGTTTGCCTACCGCTAAGGCCGGGCCTGCCAGCAAGGGGGCAGCCTGAGCCTGGAAGAGAAGCTTATTCAATCTGCCTGCAGATGGTCAGTGCCTAACAGAGTCACACTTGGGGGGGGACATGCCACTCTCCCTGTTGCATGAGTCGGGAGAGCACAGGAGCAGGAAACCCACCTACTGCATGGGCTGCATTCATATTTCTGCCAGAAGAATCCAGGGTGACAACCACAAACCGTGTCACTGTTCGCCGTACCTGTATAGAAAAGAGGGAAAAGTCAGCCCTGATGAAATGGCAGAGAAGGAAAATCACTCTAAGGTGGGAAGAGGATGATCTCTCTCTGGGGGTGGGGAAATTTCTGTCAGGAATTTAAATCACTCCATGGCAGGTGTAAGGAGAGGGATCAGATGTGATACTTGGGAATTGGGGAAAACTGTTCCAGAGTAGGGGGATCACTCTAGGGCACAGGACAGAGGGAAACTGCTCCAGTGTCACAGAGACTAGGATGAAGGACAGAGAGGGAGAATAACCCCATAAGGGAAAAAAACCACTACAAAGCACGAAGGAGGGAAAGGAGAAAGAGAAGTGACTTCAAAGCAGCCGGCAAGGATGAGTAAATCAATCCAAGTTAGGGAGAAGGGGTGTGAGATGTCATGTGTAGGCAACACCTGTGTGTCCACATGTGTAGGCAACCCAGAGGTGTGAGATGTCATGTGTAGGCAACACCTATAGGGAAAAGTGCTCTAGTGCACTCAAGGAGAAATCACACCTTCTTAGATGTGGGAGAAAAGGAACCAGCTGAGGCAGGGGTGGAGAGAGGCAAAACTCACTTCAAAAAGGGAGGAAAAATGGCTCAAGAACACATAACGGAGATGGGGAGAAGACTAGGGGAGTAGGGAGGGAAATAGCTCTAAGTCAGGGGGAGGGAAGGAAATTGCTCAAGGGCAGGGTGAGGAGGGAAGTTACTCTAGGGCACGCACGAGTGTGTGCAAGAGAGTGTGTGAGAGAGAAGTAGCAATGGGGAATAGGAAAGGATAGGATAGAGGAGGTGACTCACTTAAAGAACAGGAAAATTCACACCATGGAAGATGTAAGATCGGGAAGGGGAAAAGTGCCAAGGAATGGGAGATCAGCTTCAGAACCACTGAGAGGGAGCTGTACAATAGGGAAAAGAAGGAAAATGGATACAGGGCAAAGGGATGGTGAGGGAAATCAATTTACATCAGGAGGGAGGTGGTGTGAGGCTAAGGCCTGATCTACACTAGAAAATTAGATTAGTTTGACTGCAGGGATGTGAAAAATCAATACCCCTGAATGGCACAGTTAAGTCAATTTAAGTCTCTGTGTAGACAGCACTAACTCGATGGAATAATTCTTCCATCAGTGTAGTTACTGCCTCTCAGAGCTGTGAATTATCTATGCCATAGGGAGGGTTGCTCTATATTTGTCTACATTAAATCACTACAGTGGTGCAGCTGTGCAAGTGTAGACAAGCCCTCAATCTTTCCATAAGAAGAGGGGTATGGCAAAATCACTTCCAAGACAGAGGAGAGAGTTGCCCCAGGGCAAAGCAAAAGGAAAAAAAATCAATTAATCAAGGGCAGGGAAGCAGAGAGGAAAGTGATTCTAGGGAGGTGTGGAGGTGCATTGCTCCAGGGCCTAGGAGATGTAAAACCACACCAGTGGAGATGGTGTGTATGGCTATGTCTACACTTGTAAAGTTAGGTCGACTTAGTTAAGTTGACTTAGCATGTCTACACCTAAATTTAAAGTCGACTTTGGGGGGAACTTATAAAGTTGACCTAGAGCATCCACACTGGACGCCGAGGTCGACTTCTAGGGGCTAGGGGGACCTTGGGCAGGTCCACAGTGGCGGGGGGGGGCACCCCTTGCCCAGTGCCAGGGGTCTCAGCCTTTGCCCCATTGTACATGGGTACAAGGGGGCTAAGAGGGACAGGAACCCTGGCAGGGCATAGGGGCAGGCTCTGCCCTGCCCTGTGGGGGGGCATGCCAGGCTCCCTCTGTGCTCCCTCCCCCCCCCCCGGCAGGGAGGGCAGTGGAGGAGTCCTGGAGTAGCCCTAAGTCGACTTAGGGCTACTCCAGGTCTACACTGGCTTAAGTCGACTTAAGCCTAAAGTCGACCTAAAAGTAGGTTTAATAAAGTCGACTTCATTTTCTTTAAGTCGACTTTTTATTTTCCTTAAGTCGACTTAAGCAACTTGCTTAAGTCGACTTAAGGAAACTGTAGTGTAGATGCAGGGTAAATTAAGTTGACTTAAACAAGCTTAAATCGACTTAATTTACAAGTGTAGACGCAGCCTACGTGAGTAGGATCCTGCCAGGGCTTGCTGAGGAGACTGGGAAGACATTGCTCTAGGGCAGTGAGGGAGAGGTATCCACATCAGAACAGAGGGAAAAATTTGCTCCAGGATAGAAAGGGCTTGCTCCAGCACAGGCAGAGCACAGGAGGGTAGGGATAAGGGGCAAAATGGGAGGAATTAATGTGAAGTAGAAAATTTCTCTCCAATATATGCTGTGGCGTGGGGAGTTCATTCTGGAGGACAGAAGAAAGATAGAATTTGTGATGGGAAAGCAGGCAGGAGTAGGGAAGACTGTTACAGGAGTGGAGAAGGTGAAAGACTGGGGGAAATAGGGGAGGAGGGAAGGACCAAGAAATTGTTCCAAGAGAGAAGTCACTCCAAGACAAGGAATATGGCTCTCCCAGGGTGCGTGGGTGGCAGGAGGGGATCGTTATGTCTTGTCCTAGCAGAAACAGCAGTAGTCTGTGTCACACTCACAATCTTTCAGGATGGTCCCATTGTGGCATGGGCTGCAATTCTTACACCGGAAGAAATTATGATTTTCTGTGGGCCGATCACGATATTGGTTGGGCAGACAGCCACAGACTGTATCCTGAGTTTCCGTGCACTCAGACTTTGTTATCTGCTGCCATTCTGAGGGGACAGAGAGAGAGGGAGCAAGAGAGAGATGATTCCCACCCTCTTTCCACTACTGGGTCCACTTCTTGATGACAGCGCAGGCTGGAAACAGACATCATCATCCTCTGCGTTCCCCAACAGAGTTGGTACCAACGAGCCTGACAAATCACTCCCCACAAGCTCTCGTCCCCATCAACATTCCATCCCCCATTGCCATTTGCAACACTGTCCCTATCACTTTCCCGCACTGTTATTGTCCCCATCCACCCACCTACGTTCTTTCCTCATACCCTAACTCCACATCCACTTCTGCAGTCGCTGTCTATTCACCACCCACTACCTCACCCACTACCCCCATCCTCATCCCCTCGCGGCTGAGACTCACCTGAACGGCACCCCTGGCAACTGAAGCAGTTCTTCATAGTGTTATCTCTAGCCATGAACGTGCCCGCAGGACATCGCTGGCAGCGAGGTGCAAGTCTGCCTAGCACACAGTGTTCTGCCATGTACGTCCCTGAAATAGAAGCAGCTAACAGGGATCTGACAGGGACAGACAGACATTTTCCTAGGACAAATGAGAGCCAGGGACACTGCCGGGGATAGGGGAACCCAAAGGAGAGAGGCCACTGTAACTCAGAGGCTGCTAAACCAGACATTTCCCCAGGGTGGCTGATTTCTGGGGATGCCCCTCCCACAGCATTGCTAAAGAGTGGGGTGAATTTGTAGAGGGGTGGGGTCATGTGGGAGGGGAGGTGGCTGGGAAGTTTTGCCTAGGCAGCAGATTGTCTTGAGCAGCCTATACCTGAGAGTACAGGTAAATGTTTCCGTAGCCCCAGCAGGGGATGCACTTACAAGGCTGAGAGAGATCCCACGACAAGAGAACATGTCTCCTTTACCCTAGAATGGGGCACTTGTACCAGGGCTAGCAGGGGAACAAGAGATACTTGGATTGAGGGTGCTGGAAGTTGGAATGTCTCTTAGGCCTTAGTAGTAATGACTGTAACACTCTATTGTACCTGCGTGGCATCTCATGCAGCAGTGGGTCTTGTTGGGATGCAGGTACTCTCCCATCTGACACTCTGGCTCCCTTCTCTTTCTTTCCTGAAGTACCCCATGGATTTGTAGGGCATCTGGGTTTAGGGCTACCCCCAGGCATTCCTCCATCCATACCCAGGCCAGGATCAGAATTAGCTACAAAGGGAAAAGACCACTGTGAGAAAACATTTCCTCAGGTAGAATTCACAGCTGAACTAGTGGTAACCTGTCACGACAATGAGACCAATTGAACTGACCTGCTTACAGAACAGAGACTATAATGGACATAAGGGCTATGGACTACAAATGGACCACGTGGAATTTTCAGGGAAGACTGAAATCCTTTCACTCAAGTCATGTGAAAGACAACCTGAATCCTGATTGAATCTTGTTCACCCTTCCCCCAGCCTTTTTTGGTAATACATTTCACTATTTAGAAATTAAAATGCTCCAGGACTCCAAAGACAGATATCCTGAGATTTTCAAAAACTGCCTTGCTTTGAGTTTAAATTGTTTGGGTTGCAAGAACTATGAAAACCACTGTCACAGATTGCTATAACAGCTGAGTCCTGTCCATGCCACCAAGTACTCAAATGGCATTTAATGGACTTGTTCCCTGGTGTTTCTGTGTCTTTCCTTTTCCTTTGCTTTTCTTATTTATTGCTCTAGTTGTGAGTATAATGGCTGTCACACCTATCAAACGTTAGGTTTTAACAATGTATCCCATTCTTCCTGGATTAGGTACTAGGCCGTTCATCTTATATGTTTCTGCTGATTTCCTGCTATTGAAGGAGAGAAGGAGGAAACTTCACCTGTTACCTAGACCTCATCTTCAAACCAGTCTCCTTATCCATGAAAAAGATTCCCACCAGCCTACAAAGTTTCAGAGCAATGTAACCCCATTACAACAACCCACTCATCTTTAACTATAATAGTATTCCCACTTGCCCCCCCTCCCTGCCCGCCTCAGTTTTGTCTGTTTGGTTTGGGAAAATTGATTTAACAAAATAATTCATAAAGCTTTGACCTGAGAATATTTTTGGCTGCAGTCTTATTACTATTTCTATCAGTTAAGAAAAGTTATATTTTCTTTCTCACTTAACACACAAAATAAAAAGGTGTTTACCTCATGCAGTGGTTATTGAGAAGTTATGCTCTGGGCTGTGAGAAAAGAAAGAAAACCCTATGTGAAAGCTTTTAGATGTGCAGGGCACTTAAAAAGTTCCCACTTAATATTTTGGGGTGGCCTATATGGGGATAGTGAGTTAAGTAACAATTTTCCCTTGTAACAGGGGAAGGCTGACTCCTCAATGACAAGTGTGCTGTGAGAATATATTTAATGTGATTTGCTTCTGTGAAATTGTTCTGATCATTGTTTCTAATCAGTTCTTTATATTGTATTTACTCTCATGAAAGCGATTAGTACCAACTGCAAAGAAACAGACGTTTTTCCGCTGAGAGAACTTTCTAGCAAAATGAAAGCTAAACCAATAGAGATAATCTATAAAACAGATACCGGTGTTGTGGTTGTGGGATTAGGAAGAGATAAGCATACAAAGGTGCCTATTATAGCTATTTTCTATCTTATTCCCTCTCAAAAATTAGAGATTTACACATGTGAAAGTCATTCAAATCTACAGAAATGGTAGGAAAATTAAATTGTGGCAAACGGGGGAACCTCCTCTCCCCAAAAGTGTCAGAGAGCTATGAATTATAAACAACAGATAAGAGAATCTCAGTTCTTTCAGTTGCCACAAAGCAATCAAAGAGAGACACAGAATGTATTTAAACGGCACATTTATGTGATCTATTGAGCCAATTTATGGATGATCCAAGGCTACTGGGCTGACCTAGGCAGAAGTCCAGTGATGTTTGCAAGAGGGGACTTGCAAGTTGGAAAGATGCAACTAAAAACAGGCCACACTGGAATGCTGTATTATACCAGGGACCCAAAGAGGCTGAAAAGAGATGGCTGAGACAAGGAAAGTTCAGAAGACCTCAACTGCTACTAGAGCACCAGCTTTATCTTCTTGCCCTCTGCTTTATGCCCACATTATCTGTGGCAACAACAGGCACTCAAGAACTGGATTTTTTAGCCACTCACGATGCTGTAGCCCGACACATAGAAACTGAATGATTTGGCACTTACACCATCATCTTTCAAGATGCACAGCTGCCATTAACCAACTCACATAGAGGCAGGATGAATTCCAGAGTTCCAAGGGTACAACAATTAGACACAAAGAACTGATTGCAGCAATTGAAATATAACCTATGAATGTGGTTTGATTATTTGCTGGAAAGAGAATGAAAGAGCATCTCAGAGATGGTCTAATAATAATAATTAATAATATAGCTGATGTTTTAGCCAAAGCCTTCAATAGGAGACTATGGGAATTTATAAACCTGAACCGAGTGTAAATAAAGTACATATTGTACATATAGGTACTATACTATGCCAAAAATACAAAACATTAGATCGTGCAAGTCAATTACTCTGACACCACATCTTCAGACATAAGAGAGAAAGGGAAAGGCTGGGGATGAATCAGATTTTGTGAAAGCACAGTTAAAAGACAGTGATTTCTAAGTTTTACAAACAAGAGGCTAAGAAGTTTTATTACTGATCAAGATCTGAGGAATAACCAAGAATGAACCAAAATTAATGAGTCAGTCTTTTAAAAGGGCTTTTACACACATAATATGATAAGTAGTTCTGAAGAACTATTAAGAAGTCTGTTAATGCACATCTATGATGATTTCTATAGAAGTAATCAAGCACTGAAGAAGGCAGCATGCCAGCAAGACACATGTGAGCTGCTTTGAAAGAGGATGTTATACACAATAAATAGAAGCCCACAAGGATAAACTGCAGACATTTTCTGCAATCCACAGAAATTGCTTTCCCAACTTCACTTTATTGGACCTATTCCACAGACCAAATATAGGGAACAAATGTATGTTAACTGATATCTATTTGTTTACAAAATGGATAGCATTTATTGCCCACATCAAATGATAGTTCAAACCACAGCATGTGTGCTAGTGAATCACATTTTTAGTCACTGAGGCTTGTCTTGGGAACAGAGTCAGAAAGAGCTTCATGCTATGTTTCTGAGACCAGGGCGGATGTATGTAAAATATTGGAGATTAAACCCAGGGTTACACATTGCATATTATTTCAGTTATCTAGGCCAGACCGCTGCATGGTACTGCATTTTGCTGTTCGTCCTGGAGTCCGTTCTAGCTTTCTGTTGTGCATTTCTGCCTCCTCAGGTAGCTGTCTACATCTGCTGCAGTGCCTATCTGTTGGGATGGGGAGGGAGAACATCATATATGCCCATCCCTTGCACGTACTTGCAGTGATATAATACACAGGTCTCAGCCATCACAGCTACTGGCTGGTGTAGGGATGTGTTGAAAGCCCCCAGTCCTCTTCAGCACAGAAAAACCTATAGCCACCACCACTGCAATTCACACCCTCCTGGGCACTCCTGCTTAGCCTGAAGATATTGTAGACGTCTCCAAGTGAAGGCGCAAAGGAATGGTGCAAGTTAGAGGAACAAGGGGAGGAAGAAAGACAGAAGAAAAAGAGGGAGCAAATGGGGAAGAAAAGAAATGGTTGCAGAGAAGAATAAGGGAACTGTGGATGAGGGAAAGCTGGCTAATGTACTGGAATTATAACACAAGGGCTAAAGTACAGAAATAAACCTAGGCTAAACATTATCACTTTGCTGAGTTTTCATCTCCTTCAGGAAGAAATATTTGAATTGATATTTCAGGAGCAACAACATTTTGCAACACAGATGCTTTATTAAAATATGAAGGACAGGTAAACTCACTTCCGCTATTCTGTGCATTTTAATAGATCATTCGTCTGTGTTATACAAGCGTTTCCCAACCCCAGACATAGTCATTCCATTGTATCTCAAAGAGATGAAAACAAATTATTGTTTAACACATTCTAATTATTTAACTATTAATTAAAAGTAAATACATACATTTAAAATTAAAAGCCATAATAGTCTTCCAATTATTTTTTAAAAAACCCAAAAAACAAAAAAAAATAGCCCTGTCATTTCTGAACAACAGAATAGGTATTCCATATTTTGGTCATTTGTCACACATTTTGATGGCTCATGCCACATGCTGGCCAGTTTGAGAGGGAAATCAGATTATAACCATGCTAAAGGGTTTGTACAACCAACCAAGAAATTAGGATTTAAGATTTCCCATAGTTGTTTTGTCTATTCAATTTTTACCAGCTAGGTCCACAGAATTTGCGCCTTTCAATGTGAACTATCTGAGATACCTAGATAGATACTTTACAAGAAAATACTGAAAATAGAGCGTCTTATCTACATTTATGTTAAATTCTTCCTGTACATATTGTTTTTTCTTTTGCACGACAAAATCTGGAAAGATCAACAGAAATATACAAAACCTATTATGAAAAAAAAACCCAACAAATTAATAAGATATTCCATTTTAACTTATGTCTAAAACAGAAAGGTCCAGAAAAGTTTTGATGCAATTGAGACAGTCCCTATGAAATCATAGGGAGAATGCTGTGGTATATCAGATCAAAATCTCTAAAGGACTCCAACTTCATATCTTAAAATGGATACACAAAAATAACTTTAAAAGGTTTATTCCTTATGATACAGGTACAGACAGAAAATTATAAAAGCCAAGGAAAGTTACAATGAAGAAAGATGTTTGCAGTCATGTTGGTCTCAGGATATCTGAGAGACAAAGTGCATGAGGAAGATCACTCAGGACCACAGGCTTTGGAAACAAGAGCTCAATAAAGGTCTCTAAAGCTATGAGAAGAAGCAGTGAAGTTTAGCGGAGAAGAAAAGAGCTCCCAGAAGGCAGAGCCCAAAGGATTGAAACACCACCTTTAAATGTGACAAATGCAAAAGACATTGTCTCGCTTGAATGGGTCTCTACAGCCACAACTTTGGCTGCCATAAACCAACTAAGCAAATTTTTTTCTCAGAGGTGCATACCAATGGTCTCTTGGGA
The DNA here is from genome assembly GCA_007922175.1 of Pelusios castaneus. Taxonomy (NCBI): domain Eukaryota; kingdom Metazoa; phylum Chordata; order Testudines; family Pelomedusidae; genus Pelusios; species Pelusios castaneus. Next base: position 2,033,215 of record ML685952.1, on the reverse strand, counting down.
CCAAAGCATGTCTACCGTGGGTTCCTATTATATCTACAGTCCTAAATAACATGTTAAAATAACTACAAATACAAGTTCCAAAGGGGTAGCCATGTTAGTCTAGGTCAGCCAAACAAACAAGGAGTCCTGTGGCATTTTTAGAGACTAACCAATTTATTTATCACATGAGCTTTCGTGGGAGAAAATCCCACTTCTTCAAAGCGTCTGATGGAGTGGGATTTTCTCCCACGAAAGCTCATGTGATAAATAAATTTGTTCGTCTTTAAAAGTGCCACCAGACTTCTTGTTTGTTTTACAAATACAAAGTGCACACAAATCTTTACATGCACAAATACACCAGCTTTAATGGTTTAAATATAGCAGAGGTGACCAAACATACTGACCCCCTCAAGCACACCCTCCCCGCTGGGCAGAATTCTCTAGCCCCACCAACCTGGTGCAGGGCAGAAGCCCAAACTGCCCACACCAATCTGGAAGGCTGAGAAGGCGGGGAGGGAAGAGAAGGCTCTGCGAGCCGCATTTTAACTGCACAAGAGCCTCATGTAGCTCACAAGCCATAGTTTTGCCACCCCGGAAATACAGCACACAATGAATGGTCCTTGCGGCTTTTGGGGGGAGGAGAATAAAGCTCCTTGTGTAACTCCACTTTTCGATTAAATGTATTCCACAGGCTGCAGGCTAGTTTCTCTGTGCTGGATGTTTGCAAAGCAAGAACACATTCCATTAGTGAACATGTGGAGTGTTGCCAGCTCCCCCATGTTTGTATTACAAATCTCTGGATGTTTGATGTTTTTCCAGCTCCACAAGTCATGCAATTACATGAGAATCTCAACTTTCTTTTTTTAAAAGAGGGAAGTTTCTAGCCCTCAGACCTGCAGAGAGAAAGCTTGAAAACATGATCCAAGCACTCCCTAAAGGCTCAAAATCCAGAAAGCAAATAAAGAGATCCAAATTATAAAATTGTTTTTAAGAATTATGATTTTGGTGTGGGAGGGGACAGGAATCATGATTGATTTATCTTATTAAATATCCCTGGGCCGCCTTCCTCACAGAGTACTCCCCCATTGCCCAAACAGTGTTAGTGGGTGCTGTACTGCAAAAAGAACACTGAGTAAGTCAGAAGGGAGCACTTCCTCCTTTGGGTCAGTACTAACTCTCATAAATGGGTTCAAGGGGTAAAATTCCACATAATCCTTCCACCCATAAGGTTCTCTAGCTCTGTTTAGGAGAAGAGAAATTCTTTTCTTTTTGGTCAATCCCAGCACCTGAGGAGTTAAATTCTTCTAGTTGGTTGGTTGGCTGTCAAATCTGCAAGCAATTCCAGTAAATCCAACCTCTTGCTGAGTCAGGGACAGATTACTGAAAAGGTCATCAAAAAATAATTGTTTCTACATCAAGGAGTCAGGCACAGAGCCGAGACGCAGTTTCCTGAGGCATAGGGGAGAGAACACCAGTGTGATGCAGTAGCCCCTGGAGTCCCTGAAAAATGATTTCTCCTACCATGGTATAGAACTATCAATTTTTTATAATGCTGACCAATGTCATCTGATCGGGATTAAGCAATAAAGTTCAGTCTTTTACACAGGAATGTAGTGTTATATACCAATATTATTTATACCCACCAAAACTGAACCACACAAAGTTTATCTGAAAAACAAACTAGGAGTCTGGTGGCACTTTCAATGACTAACAAATTTATTTATCACATGAACTTTTGTGGGAGAAAATCCCACTTTGTCAAGCGCTTGAAGATGAACACTCCAAGAATCCCTCAATCACACCATATTCTGAGACACCCACCTCCCTGCCACAAACGGTAGTACTTCAGGAACACTCCCCTGGAATATAAAGCCCCTTGGAGACCTCAAAACACAGCTCCACAGGCCCCATGGAGAAGCCTATGCACGTTCCCTGGAAATTTCTGAACATGAACCATTCCCTTATACATATAGCATACAAATAACATAGCATATTAATCTCAGGTTATATGAAACAAAGTTAGACAGAGAGCACTGGATAGGCAGGGAAAACTCAAGGCGCTGAAGGACGTTGACTACACTGCGTTGGAGATCATATGGGAACACATAGCATATGAGGGAAGAGGGAAAGGGCAGGGGTGCCATTTCAAATTTTGGTGGTGGGCAGCAATTTTATCCGTGATTCCAGGACTACTTCGGCACCTAAAATCTCTAGATGGTTTTGTTGGGGGGTTTTTTTGTTTGTTTGTTTTTGGTTTTTTGGACACATAATTTAGACATTGTCTGACAGGACCACTGAATCTAATTCCTATATAAAGAAATTATAGAAACTCAATTAAAAGCCATATTTTACATTTATACAGTATGTAAATTTAGAACAAACAGAAGATAATATTGCAATATATTCCTGATCCGAAACATTGAGATATCAGGTTTGGAGCCTTAGCACAGATATCAGAAACACAAGTTTGGTACTTTGTACACTATCTTTAGTAGAGATAAATAAAAATAAATAAAATCTGTTTAATTTCTCTAGCAGACTCTCTGTGTTACTGTCATTAGCTACTCTATTTTAGTCAAATGTTTTTCACTCCACTAAAAACAATTACTTTATTTTAATTTGCATGATTACTTTTTTCTTTTATATTAAGAAGGGGAATTTATTTTTCTAGTTATTTTGGCATTTACAGTTACTGATCACAGTCATGTATATGGCTTACTAGCATTTGACTCTGTCATTACTATTGCTATCAAACTTGGAATTGCATTTATTTGTGTCTGAATTTTAAATTATTTTACAGGTATAATTAAAAATACAATTTGAAAATAAGTGATCAGCTGCAGAGTGTTTAAAGTTACTTTTTAGCTTATATTTGACTATTTTTTTAAACTGGCACTGCTAAGGTGAGTACAAGCTAAATTTACACCCTAGAAGGATACCATTATATGATTATACCATTTTAAATAATGAACGATAAAGCACAATATGGTAATAAAAGTAATAACAATAATAAGTCCACCCAGGACAGGTCAGGCATTTTCGAACTCACTGCTCAAAGAATTAAATTTAAGCATAAGAGAAAAATAAAATTATGAAATGCACAAACCAGTGAAAAAGCTAAAACAGCAGTATTGTAATTCTTAACCAACTTTGAAAGAGTAAATTTCAGAGCATATAAGTGCATTGTACATTTTGACAAGAGGTACAAAGAAGTAGCAACAACATATCAAGATCCAACACGGTAGCCGTGTTAGTCTAGTCCAGGAAAACAAACAAGGAGTCCTGTGGCACTTTTAAAGACTAACACATTTATTTATTGCATGAGCTTTCATGGGAGAAAATCTTCAAGCGTCTGATGAAGTGGGATTTTCCCCCACGAAAGCTCATGAGATAAATAAATTTGTTACTCTTTAAAACAATAATACATGTGTGTGAGTGTGTTCAGTGCACCACAAGCTTCAGCTCCCACTCCTGAGCCAGTGGCACCAGCACAGACAGGTTCCCTGTCCCCTCAGCCCAGCTCAGTGGAGGCCCATTGAGACACGGCCACCTGGCACAGAGTGAGTTCCCCAGCACTGCACAAGCCACAGATCAGCTTCCCAAAGAAAGGGAGACTGCCAAGGCCAAAGTGCAGTAGGAGCTGAGTGGTCGGAGAACAACTCTGCGAGAGGGGGTTAGAGGGATCTAAGGCAAATTTTGGGGTGGCTATACCCCCAAACTCTCACCACCACCACTGCCCCTGTTGGTAAAATTATAATGTAGTATGAAACGCATGGGGAGCATTACCGCTCCTCCTTAAATGGTGCCCCTGGCAAAGAATTGGACACAGGAGGTGGCACAATAGGAACTGCTGAGGGGAATTAAGAGAAAGGAAACACAAGACAATATCTGAATGTGCGGAACTGGCACTGCATATGTGCATGGTTGAAGGTGCACGGGACTGTTAGTGCATTGTTTGCAGGAGGAAACAGGCGTGTTGTAGGTTTGTGGAAAGAGCCAGGAAACCTCAGGAGAAGCAATCTCCTTGATTGCTGGGTGAGGTGTTATTTCCTGTGGTGAGGCGGTGGAAGAAAGCAGTGGCAGGTCACTGATCCCACTGGCATAAGGCTAACCTTCAGCCTTACTTACGTAAGGAAACCGCACCCTGCACACACGCAAACTGAAGAACTGCCACAAGTTTTCTTGCGTATGCCATGTTGTTACTTGGTCTCAGGTGTTAGAGACTCAAGAGAGGTGAGGTAAGAGCTTTTGAACCAACTTGATTGGTGACAGAGACCAGCTTTCATTCAAGTCCAGGAAAGCTGTGTGTGGCTCAAAAATCTGTCCGGCTCACCAGCCGAAGTTGGCCCAATAAGAGAGATGAACTCTCCAAACGTGTCCCTCTAGGGCTCGTCAAGTCTTTCTAGGCTGGTGGGTCCGCACAAGCAGAGGCCAGAGCAGCTCCCAAGGGAAAGCCATATATCAGGACTCTCCCACTTCTACAGGGAGGAGAAAGAGACCCGCAAACTGGAAACAAGTTCCAGAGGGGCAGCCATGTTAGTCTGTATACAGCAAAAAACGAGAGTCCTGTGGCACCTTAAAGACTAACACATTTCTTCGGGCAGAAGCTTTCATGGGCTCCAACCCAGTTCGGCAGGTGCATCTGACAAGTGGGTCGCAGCCCACAAAAGCTTATGTGGGAAGAAATGTGTTAGTCTTTAAGGTGCCCCAGGACTCTGGTTTTTTGCAAACTGGAAAGGACTCACAAAAGGCACAGCAGAAAATAGGACTCGGGTGGGCTAACTCCCGGGTCTCCTCACCTCACTCCTGCCCTCCCAGCCCTGGGACTGTCACTAGATCCCAGCTCCCCGCCTGCAGTCACCGACCCGACCCCGCACCACTCCCAAGCCTGCGCTCGCGCTAATCCGGACCTCCAGCCCGCCTCGGAGTGTGGGAGTTAGACGCGGTCCCGAGCGGTACTCACCATAGCCAGCAAACCAGTGGAAGGCCCCGGTGGGCCCATGGTCCTGCGGTCTCCTACATCCCCATGGTAGGACCCCCGGCCTCCAGAGAAGTCCCCCCAGGCCCGTGGGGATCTAGGAGCAAGAGACCGAACCACCAATAGCGAAACTAACAAGTTCTGCAATTTCCTGCGCAAAGGGCGAGCCGCCCGCGACAGCAACAGGAAAGGAGGCGGCGGGGGGGAGGCAACCTCAAACTGCACCCCCTCCCCCAACACAGTTAACCTTTCCCTCCCCACAGCACCGAGAGATTTAGCCTTCACCCCGTTCACTCTCCCCTCCCATGGGACACTCAATCCTTGTAAGAATATAAATCGTCCTCATTTAGTCAAGCCAAGGAAGGGGAGGCGCGATCCATCTTCTCTCCTAATCCTAACCTGCCCCTTCGTTGTGGGATAAACGACCTACCCACCCACGCCTTCCACCTCGTCATGGGTCAGAGGGAAACCCAGAGATCACATCAATCCCCAACCTCTTTTTAACCCTTCATCAAGACTGAGAAAGCCCCCAGCTTCTCTCTCTCACTAAGAGAAGTTGAGCCAATAAAATATATTATTTTTCCCACCGGGAACTTTTCCTACTTTGTCTCTCTAGACACTGAGACTCAGCTAAACCTCCTGTTTAAGAGCAGCATTCAGGAAGTCATTTGCAGTGTAAAACTCTATTAAGCCTGCTATGAACAATTCTACAATTCCTAAATGTCAGTAAATGACATCTTTTTATTAGTTACATACACATTTATCTACAGCTATTATTATGATGGAAAGGGTTATTTAGGTTATTTTGTACTTTCCAAAAATGATTTTTTGCAATGTTTTTTAAATAGCTCTAACACCTCCATTGTTTGCAGCAGCCAGCAGGACCGTGGATTCTGAAGAGGGGATATAATCCTGGGATCTGGCCTCAACTTTGGATCTGGCAGAGTTAAAATAATCAATGTCAGTCTTTCATACAACTCGTTTTTGCCATGACCAAACCTTTAACACACCATCAGCATCACACAAATGCCAGCCTGATGCCTGACGTTAGCAGTCCATCTGAAGCAGAAACTCCAAATAATACCAGAGTTTGAATAGGGCTGATCAGTGCTTGAACTGTGACCCAGCACTTTGGAGATCTGTTGGGGTTTTTTTAGGGGGTTATCTTGTTCTCCATAATCTCAATTTTAATTTAAAAACAAGAAGGCTTCTGGTTCTCACGGTGACAAAACCTTCAAAAACATATATCAAGTATAAGGTGTGCTAATGCAAAAACCTTACCAGCAAACGGCAACAACCAAATGTATTGCCCATGTTTGGATTGGGTGTGTTAGTAAAATATGCCAGTTTCTTGCAACAATTCATTAGAAGGCCAGAGCTAAAGTTTTTGTGATAAAAGTCTGAAGAATTTGGGGTGCTTACAGCTTTGATATATGGTGGACATATATATTTGGAGTACTTTGCAGATGGAAATGAATGCCTCATGCACTGTATTATCAAAATAATTAAACACAATATAAATGTGTCAAATAAATGCTGGCCTTTTCCTTTTATTTCCATGCTTTTAAGGTTTGGGGTTAACTGTCATTAAACCAAACTGTGGGTGTATTAATAAATTAATAAGCAAGAAACGAACAAAATAAGAAACTTCTTCTGGTGGAAAGTGGAGCAACGGATCAGAGAGGTCACAATTTGCCCAGTGTGAGCACAGAACTCTAAAGTGCTCAGATTCAGGGCATGAAACACTGATGCATATAAATGTTGGTTCACTTTGGTTGTTTTTGTGCTGTTTATCCAAACAGGAAAGTTATTTTATTGCTTTCTCATTAAAAAATTAGACTAGACCTGCAAAATAAAGGAGCAGTAGTAATAGTAATAAAAGACTATTGCAAAACAGACACATAAAGAGGCAGAGCCAAGATTGTCCATTAAGTCTTAACTGGGACATCTTCTGGCATCTGAGGGCTTCATCAGGCAAACAATATTCTCTGAATATTTTTGTTATGGAATTACCTATGGCTACATATAAAAACAGAAATTAGAAAACATTGATAATCTCTTCACTACCTGCCTAGATAATTTCACTAGGCAGTGCAAAAATGCCTAAACATGGAACAGGCTTTCTTTGCTTACAGTATCACCGGATGACCCCTACTTTATTTAGTATGCCTTAAGAGACTAAATTAAATGACCTGAGAAAGAGCTCTGTATAAAGTCAAAAGCTTGTCTTGATCACCAACAGAAGTTGGTCCAATAAAAGACATTATCTCACCAACCTTGTCTCTCTGAACTAAAAGAGAGAAATCGGACCATGTTAAAGAACATGAAAAGAGCATTGTTTAAATGGTAAAAAAGTCCCTATTTTATGAGTTTTACATTGTAAGTTTTTTGGGATAAGGACTTTGTGTAAGTTCCCTTCTTTACCCCAAAATGGGACCATGCTTCTCTTTGGCCCCAGGTTTATGGTGTGCTCAGCAGAAAGAAAAAAAGCAGAGTAAAAGCTCTTCCCTAGGCTGCACCTAGCTCTGACAGTAGAGGTGGAAAAGCTTGTTAGGTCTTGTCCAGCTTATCTACTTCTTTGAACATGGCTGATAAAGGATTATTCCCTACAGAGAAAAAAATTCTAATGTCCTGATATACTAACTCGTTTGGAGGATGAAGTCACACACCCATAAAGGAAAAAAAAATTACCAAGTTTTTCACGTTATTATTTAGTGAGTGAGCTCTGCCACTAGACTTCAGCCTCCAAAACCAATAGATCTCCCAATCCATAAGATTTCAGAAGATCCTCTAAAGGCCTTTTCATCAGCAGCCTCCTGTTCTCCTCACCTCCTTGCTTTAGTTTTCCCTGATTGTATCTGTTCCTTGAAACCACTTTAATAGCTGGTTATACAGTACAGCATGGGTGGCTTCCATATAATTGTTAAGGCAACCTCAGGATGTACTAGCCTCCCAGATTTACCACTGGGTAGGGAAAACACACTTTCTTGCTCAGCTTCTTCCGTGGATCAGCTGCCAGCCCTCGGTGAAGTGGATATGCTGGACTCTGGACCTTCAGAGTATCTCCTTACAGCTTGGGACAAGAGGGGACAGTCACAGAATAGATTGACACAAATACATGAACTCTGGGGAAGAAATATCTGCTCCCTCCTGCTAAGCAATTGTGTTTAAATTTAAAAATAAATACTCATTGCCTTAAGGCACCACCAGAACCACCACCAGGTCAGGCACCTTTTTCATAGACCTCTCCACCATCCCCTTCTTTCTGCCTATTTCCAGCTCTCTTTATACAGCATCAGTTGTTATAATAGCCCTAGCATCCCACATCCACTTCCCCAATGGCTGACAGATGTAGCTTGCCTCCCATTCACTAGCCTGCTGTGGACCAGGATGATCAGTATTTCCTCATCTTATCTCCCACAAAGGCCCAACACCCAGCCTGACCTTCCCTTTCATGTTGGGCAGGTATGTTGGGTAGCCATGTCAGTGCCAGGATATTAACAAAACAAGGTGAGTGAGTTAGTAGTTTTTATTGGACTGCTGGAGAGACATGCTTTGGAGAGCTCTTCTTCAGGCCCGGGAAAGACACTGTGCTTCACACCAGGGATCCACAGAGGACTTAGTTTGAGCCCCACCCATGGCTCAGAGCTCATCTTAACTGCTGACACTGGCTACAGAAAGGAAGCCCAGGCGCTTCAGCAGGACATAGGGCAGCAGTACTGATGCCAGCAAGTACCAATATCGGACAGGAACCAGCAGCTTTTTGAGAAGATAACAATGCCCGAGGTTACTTGCTTGGCACCACCAGTGCAGCTGCCCTATTACGGGACCGCAGGCCCCGCTTGGGTAGGGCAGCTGCACCACAGGGCAGTGAAGAATCCCAGCCACTCTACCCCGGCCAGTGAGGGCAGTGGCTGTGAGACACCCCCAGGGCCTGCTTGGCGCTGAGCAGCCACTTGGCCAGCATAGGACGCGGGTTTCCCCGTGACAGCGCGGTGTGCCTGCCGCACCCACACGGAGGCGAAGGTTGCATTGATAACACCGGGGGCTGGAGGAAGCTAGCTTCAGGGCTGCGCCGGGTGACCTGACCGCGGAGCTGGGGGGGAAGCTCCGCGCGCAGCCTCCCCCTCGGTGCCCAACTCCAGGATGCAACCCAGGGCACCGAGCCAGCGGAAGCAGGAAACACCGCGGCGCCCGTTTGGCTGGGGGGGGGGTAGAAGCCCCATCCCCCTAGACTCCTCCGCAGCAACATCCGGCCAGCGCTCCCGCGGCATTGCGGGCATCTGACGACCGCGATAAGAGCCCGGAGGCGGGAGAAGCAGGAGCTTGATTGGCCGGGAGCCCAGAACCCACCCGACGTTCTGGCTGGGCTGTGACGTCACAACGCCCGTGATGCTCCACGGCAGTGCCGGGCTAGCGGAACGCGCCTTTACCTGCGTTGGGACGCACAGCGCGCGCTGGCTCTGGCCATGGAGGATGCTGGCGGGGCCGTGAGTGACCCCCGTCCCCAGCTGCGGTGTCCGGCCCTGTCTCGTGCAGTCCCCTGATGATCTCCCCTCTCCTCCCCCCGCAGGAGCAGCGCTGGCTGCAGGCCGCCCGCGCCTTCGTTTGCGAGACCCTCTGCCCCGCGGGGCTGGGCGGCGGTGGCGGCTCGGAGCAGCTGGCGGAATCGGTGCTGCGCTGCCTGAGGAGCGCGTGGGGCAGCTGCGCGGCGCGGGGGAGTGGGGAGCTCCCGCTCGGCTACAGGTAACGGGGGGGCGGCTTCGCCTTAGCAGAACTCCTGCTCCCTCGTGCCTTTGCTGGGCCGGCTGGAGCTGCCGCCCCGCACACCTGAAAGTTAGCTCAGCCTAGCTGCATTGCTACCCTGAGCCGGGTAGGTAGGTCAAGCTATCCCTCGGCTATAGACGCAGCTAAGTGGCTGGAAGAGAGGATGGATTTAGTAGTGTCCATGCTACAGTGCTGCACGGATGAGTGGACTGCAGCTGTGCCACTGTAGCACTTGTATTGTGTCCTGAGTCCCCCTGACACTACAGTGCTGTTCCTATCACTTCATCCACACTCAGTGAGGATCATAGTGTAAAGAGTGCTCTGACATCACAGCCTTTTTCTAAACCCGTCTACTGACTGCTAGGCACAAGTGCTGAAAAATGTGCATGCTAGAGCTTCTGATGCTGCTTGTGTCAGTGTTGACGCTGGTGGGAACTTGTCTGACATTCCCTGTTGTAGACTGGGCCTAAATCTGTACTGTGGTATTGTTATTGCTAGGGGTGCATGTTAAAACCAGCTGGGTGGGAATGATCTGACCATGCTGCCCATAGCTCTCATACTTGGGGTATGTACACACATGAGACTTGTCCCGCAATAAAACTATTGCGGGACAAACCAGAGTTATAACAGAGCACCCCTTATAGCGAAAAGGAGTGTTCACATGCTCCTTTGAATTTTCGCAACAAGGAGCAGTGCTGTTGCCGGGGCTCAGCTGCTGTCAGCTGAGCCCCGGGGCCAGGAGCATCAGCCATGGCAGCTGAGCCCCGGCAACAGTGGGGCATGATCCGCTGGGGCTCAGCTAAGTCTTGGTGGCTCAAGCCCCGCTCCCGCCACTGAAGCCCGGTGGCTCAATCCCGCTCCCGCTTGGGCTCAGCTGAGCCTCGGCTTGATTCGCCGGGGCTCAGGTGAGCCCCGGCAGCAGTGGGGCTTGATCCAATCCGCCCCGGCAGACCAAGCCTCGCTCTGCCGAGGCTCAGCTGAGCCTCGGCAGGAGCAGGGCTTCAGCGACTGGGGCTCAGCTGAGCCCCGCTGCAGCAGCTCAGCCGGGTGGCTGAAGCCCTGCTGCCCCGTTGGGGCTCAGCAGCTGTGTGAGCCCCATTGCTTGGCAGGGCTCCCCAGCAGGGCTCAGCTGATCCCAGCAGCTGGAGCCCCCCAGCAGCTGAGCCCCCTCCTGCGGCTATTTGTCAATTTCACTGCTCTTCTAGAGCAGTGAACCTGACAAATTTGACAGTTCCCCTGTCCTAGAGTGACAGACACTCTGGGACACTTCTGGAGGCTGTCAAAACTGGAAGGACTGTACACAGGAGCTCTACCTGTTTTGGGTGGTTTACCTGTTGCGCGGCAAGGGGCTGTAGGCACACAACAAGCAAGATTATCATGTGTACAGCTCCCTGCCTTATCGCGCGGTAATGGTATCGTGTGTACATAGCCTTAGTTTTTTGCTCAGTCTTAGAATTATAGACTCTTGGTTCCATCGGTACCTAGTGGTGCGCAAAATTTCTCTTCATCCAGTCACTTGGTTTAAGCTTGGACCCATTAAGCTCGGCTGCATTCTTACAATTGAAGAGAAGAGCTTGAGACCTCTTTGAATTTGGCGTCTCTCAACCTCACATTCCATAAGCAAGGCCAGTTAAGATGAAGATTTAACTTTAAAGTTGGCAACATTGTTTTATTTTGTCTACCGGTAAGCACAGAGACTTCTACAGTCAGCTACTCTCCTAGCTGCATGTCAGCCCCTCTAAGCACCTTGCTGGGGAAATGGGGTCAGTATTGATTTAGAACAGGGGTGTCAAATTCATTTGTTATGGCGGGCCAGATTTGACTTTAATGTACTTCCAGTGGGCCATACATATCATACATTGAAATACCATGGCACTCTAGTGGCTATGTATGCGAGTCTGTGCTCTGCGATACCATCTCCTTCCCTTCTTCCTTCCCCTCTCCCCCCTTAGGGAGAGATTGTGGTCTCAGACAGCACACTCGTGCATACCCAGTGCTCTGAAATGTTGCAAGATATGATGCTCTTGTGGGATCATGGAGCGCTGGTTATGCAAGACCGCACTTTCACTTTCTCTTTCTCCGTCTGTTAGGACGGGAGTGTGGTCCTACAGAGCACAGTTATAGGCTGGATGAAAGAAGTTTGCAGGCTGCATCCGATCCATGGCCCACATGTTTGATACCCCTGATTTAGAAAGAAGAGTGCCCCTTATTGAGTGATCTGCATCACTGTGTTTTCCAGGATTTTCTCATGCAATCTTCCATTCACATTCTGTCTAACCAGGGGTCAGCAACTTTTAAGAAGGGCTGTGCCCAATCTCCTCCCCACTCCTCTCCCAGTGCCAGCGGAACTGTCAATGGCAGGGATGGAACGCAGTCTCCGTTCTGGCAGCACTCTCAGTGGTTGGGACAGTCTGCAGCCCCCTTCCAGTGGTATCAGTGGCAGGAGAGGTTGCCACGTGTTGCTCAAAATCAGCATGTATGCTGCTTTTGGAATGCATACTACAGGTTGCTGACCCCTGGTAAACTGTAGAAAAAGACCTCCATGTCTTCTGTGAAGGTTGTACAGATGACTGTATTTTTCAGTCTTTGTTCCCACATATGTCTAGTGCATGCCCAGCCAGGTGACCACAGTCCCAAATGGGTTCTGCTTCCCCATAGGTGCTCCAGGTTAAATGTGCTCTCAAAGTAAATATGGAAGCAGATTGTCCTGACACAGTGGCAATTTCAGTGTTGAACCTTACGTAACGCATTGGCGTGTGTATATTCTTCCCCAAGACTCCCCATGTGGTCTCCTAAGATTGTGTCAACTATTAAGGCTGCATAACTGCAGCTGTGCTGAGCCAGGCCTGCTACAGCAAAATGTCTAAATCCCCCTTCCCTCATCCTGCCCCAACCAACCTTGCTTCATCCTTATCCCATCATATTCTAATTCATTCGTTTTTCTCCAGTTTCATCTCTGTCTCTGACCTCCAGTGCCAACAACGCACACCCTGCTGCAGCCACCTGACCTGGAGCACGAATGAGTTCAGGCAATGGGCTCATCAAAGTGAGATCCTGTCCAAACACAGCATTTTGCCACGGGCTCATCTGATCCTGATTGGCTACCTGACAGATGGAAGACTCCAGGAGGGGAAAGAGAAGCGAAGGGATGGTAACCTATATGTGCAAGACAGCACTGGTTCAGTTCCCTGTGAGGTATGGCACAAGGCAGCCTGAGGGATCCTGCTCTTCCTGTTGTTTCTGAGGGACCTTGCAGACCATAGGCAAATTGAAACAATTTGCAGAAGACCGTGTAACTTGGCAGAGCAAACTTAGGCCTTGCAAGGGGAAGGCAGTGAGTTCAAATGCTAGACTGGGTGAAAGCTGTAAAATCTTTCATTGCTGAGAAGCTAATTACCAAGCCTACTGTACATAGGGAATGACTGGAGAAAAGAGGTAGGGCAAGAAGATGGATCCTGTCAACTACCCCTGAAGTGTAGTTCCCATTGCTAATTAAGTAACAGAGTTAACGGTTTGTGAAAGGGACTCTTAGGGGCTCATGGGACCAACAACAGTAAGCTTGCCTGAATTACAGGCTCTGGAGCTGAAATAACTACAACAGGGGAAAGGATGGAACAGCTGTTAGCCTCTGGGTCAATGAGGCAGCAGCAGCAGGTTTGAAGTAGCTGCCTGTGGTCAGACCTTGGTAGCGTTCTGTTAGTTCCTCCCTTCCCCACTCCCCAACCCTCCAAGGTATTTTTAGTAAAAGTCAGGAACAGCTTGCAGGGTTGTGTGGATGTTTTAGTGCCTGTGATCTATCCCTGACTTCTAATAAAAATGCTTGTTACAAATCTGAACTTTCAGTAATCTAAGAATGGGGGAAGTGCATGTTAATTAGATTTGCAGCAAACACTGGATTGGGATGAGCTTCAAACACCAGAGAAGAGACAGAGAGGTTAGAAATATGGACTGGAAATACTAAGCACTGCCAAAGTTTAGAAGGCTGTAGATGAATCGCCACCATATCCTGTGCAGGAGTGTGGAACCAGAGCCCAGGGAATGCATAGCAAATTACATAGGGGCTTGTAAGGCTTATGTGTAGTTTGGGGTCCTCTGCTGGAGCAATGAGGAGATTATTTCTCTCCATCTTAATCACTGCTATTGTTTGGGGAGCAACAAAATGTGCATCTTGCTGGGAACTGATCCTTACTCTAAATGAGGTGTGAGAGCACATGGTGTGCCACAGGAAGGCTGGGCTAATTCTGTAAGTGCCTTAGTTCCAGGGTTACCTTGTGACTGTCTTTCAAATTGCAGCACCATTTCTTTTTTGGTTTAGTTCCTGCATTTTGAATCTGAGTGGCTAGAGCTACTGTTTCTCTTCCCCAACTGGGCATATATACCACAGACAAGTCAGGGCTCAGCTGGATATGTGGAAATCCTAGCAGACCCGGTGCCAGTCTATCCTCGACCTGAGAGAGTGGTCAACACTGTCCCTGTCTTCTACCCAGCACAGGCTGCACAGTTGCTCAGCATCAGGTACTCAGTCAATGCTCTTAATTCAGTGCGTGTTGCTGTCACTTGTCAGAGGTTCGCACAGTATCACAGCAAGAACCTGGCCTGTTCAGGGGGATGTTGATTGGTGGCTCAACAGGTTTCTCCCTGGGCCCATTGTACCTGGGAGCTTCCTTAATGGGCCATTCAGGAGACAATGGCTCTAGACATCCAGTCTGGAGAGTTTCCCAGTATCACATAGGTTGAAATATAAATGTAACAAACGTATTCCTAACTTCGTATACAGATGCAGTTCCTACACATAAACCATATAATCATTCCCAGCAAATTACATCCTTTCTATTGGTACAAAACATGGCATAGTTCCTATGGATTATTGCAATTCTGAAATATTAATATGAAGTAGTATCATAAATGGTCCCCTAAATCCAGACAGCTGCCCATAATGTCATATTCAGATACCTGGTCTCTTGATAAATAAGGAATGTTACTTATCTCTCACTTTCAAAATGTCCAATCAGAAACTTAATATCTGCATGTTTAAATGTTTATCTGTTATGTGCAATAGCTTTAAATTAATCTCCTGGTCACTGATACCTGATCATCTTTCCAGCATTTTCCTGTTCTTTATATCTTTTCTTTTTTATAGAAATTCCTGTGTGAGTACATGCCAGACTTTTTGAAGTAGAGGTTTGTTTATCATAATCTAGATTCTTCACATCTTGTAACAAAAAAGATGTAAGATACACACCTTCTTTAATCTATACAAGTCCTCCTGTAGTCTTTCTCATTGCCACATATTTCAACTTTGAATAACATCTTACCCAGAATTCTACTGCAACCCTTTTGTTGCTGATGCTGTCCTGTCAGCTAGAACATAAAATTTGAACGTTCTGTGTATTAAACACAAAAACCTGTTAAAAGAACATTTTATTTTGTTTGTAAAGTCAACCACTTGAGAGTCAGGAAATGTCACGTTTAGTTGCCTGTGCAATTTTAATTCTGCCCATTGAATATCTGTCCTGTGCACTGAATGAGGCAGCGGTCCTGTAGAATATTGCATGTGATTGTTTAACTAAATACCTTGTCATAATTCATATGCATAAGGAAGTAGAATTCTTGTTGCACCAACCACAGCTCTGGCATTTCCTAACTTTTCAGTTTTGCAACTTAAATTACGTTCTTTTAACAGTTTCCCCCCCCCCCCCCCCCCTGTTTTTTTTTTTTTTTTTTAGAGTAAAAAGTACAATCGGTGTATGGACAGCTGTAACACCGTCACCATTGCTGAACACTGATCATTGCAATGCAGGCTGTTACCACTTGAGCTACAAAATAACTGTCACATTTCAGCAGAAGGCTGTTGTCTCAAAACAGGGATGGACCTCTCAGTCATGGAGGGGGGGGAACCCCAACCTGACCACTTCTCTCCCACACCCATTGGGATTTGTGAGAGCTCCTGCCTCATTCAGTGCTCCCAGATGAGGGAATGGGCCATTGGGATTAGGCCATTACTTGCCCAAACCCCCTGCTACAGCTGCTGTGGCAGGGGTGTTCTTAGTACAATGTGCTGCTGCTACTCTGGTGGTGCTATAAGCCTAGCCTTGGAGCATTCCCGTTTTATTGTTGGTTTTGGGCATGTAGCCAGAACTTCCATGAGGAACGTAAGCAACAAAAAAAGAAATGGTGATTTTTAACAGTTTATATGTGAGCAAAGGCCGAACAGAATTTCATGGGACAGAAGAGCCATTTCTCTCTCAGGCTATTCCCAACTGCTGAATATCAAAGGTCTGCTGCCAAGAATGGAGGTGTGAGAGCTTTTCAGAGAAAAGGTTGCAATAATCTTTTATAATAGAGAATGTTACACAATATGAACATTAGCATTGCCATAGAAGCTCCCTCATACGTCTCTGTTAATGCAATGTTTATATAAATTTTATCCTGGTATTTATTTAATATCACACTTTTTATTTCCTGAGTCTTTAACATCACTCAAGTGTTGTGTTTATTTTGGGGGGCTTTGATACGACTCTTCTGAAACACACGATCCAGGTATCTTTTTATGAAAATAAAAGATTTTTGCCTATATTTGTCTCATAGAAGCAAGGGAGTTTTATTGCATTTAATTTCAGTTGAGATCAAAATCGGGTGAAAGGAAGTGTGTGAAAAGAAACTTCATCCCTTCTCTCTCTCTCCTCTGTCCCTCTCTGCCTGCTTCTGTTCCCCTTTTCAACTGCTCTCTCACCTTGTGAACTATCTGCCTGTAACAGACCAGTGCCCCCTTTCCTCAACCAGAGCTCCCTTCTAGTTCCAAGATTAATAGCTCTACGGTGCTACAGTGGTTCTGTAACATCGGTACTGCATGCTACTAAAGAGAAGATCCTGATTTACTTTCGTTTCCTTCCCTCTCTTTCTCTCACCATTTATGATGGAACAGTCTTGCTGAAGCCTGGCCCTTGTCTGGGTGCACATGGGTTTATTTAGCTGGGGTCTGCTGCTCTGAGGTGCTGTGACCTGAGATCTTTAAAGCCACATAGGGGAATCTGCCACACAACTCCAGTTGAAAAATGTGAGTTTGTGATGCAGACCCCATGGCAAAAGGTCCCCTGTTCTTTGCAAACACCTCTTGTGTCAGATCTGACAAACTCATCAAGCACATGCCTTGTTGGTTAACATGTAAGACACAGAAAGCTCACAATTTATCAGGGACTCGTATCATTATGACATGGGTGTAGGGGTAGTATTTAAGGAATTGCACAACTTTTTATGGTCTTGGATGTAAAAGTCACCCCAGGATAATGTGTCTCAGTAATGGCCCATTCAGGCAGGAGGGAGATATCACTCTCTCTGGTTAGCCAGCGATGCAGTGCAAGACTCAGTTGTCTGACTTTGCTCCATCTGACAACTGCAAACAATCCATATGTTAGGAGGTAAAAAAGGAACATTACAACAGACAAGGAATCACCCTGCCTATGAATAAAGATAAAAGATTGTTTCAGTATAACACAGAGTGGAAAGAGGCGGTCTGTGTCCAATCCCCATGGAGTCATCTTGTGGAGCTGGGGGTGTTTTCATGAAAAATTGAATCTTGGTTTCTGTGAAGCCAGCCACCTTGCAACGGACTGAAGTTTTGTCGGGGGGGACCCTACTTTATTAGATAAGAGAAGTGACTATTAATGATAGGCCCAAATTCACGTTTTGTTTTGTTTTGTATGTGCTCTCTCGTTTCTATTCTTTTTTAAATAAACCTTGTTTTATTACAAATGCTGTCTGGCATACATGGGCAGTGCTTTAAGGTAAACTGGGATATGCTGCTCTTTTGGAGGCAAAGGATCAAGGGTTTCTGGGAGCAGCCAGCGGCAGGGGTGGGCTGGCTATAAGGGGAAGACTTCAAAGGGACTTAGGGACTGGAGGTCACTCGTGCTGATGTGCAAGGCAAAGATGGGGTTAGGATGGCAAAGCTCAGAGGAGAGTGCTTGAAGGCTGTTGGTGGTAGGGAGCCAATTCTCGCCCACCAGGAGGAAGGCTACCTCTTGCTAGTGGCAGGGATAACAAGATGACTCACAGTGCAGGGTATCCCAAGACCTGTCACAGAGTTGTGTGACTTATCATCCCCTGACCTTAGGGAAGAGGAGGGCCCCATTACCCCGTGGGGCTGTTTGTTTCCATGAGCAGTGCATGTAGCACCACGTGTGCCTTGGCTTACTTGTTGGCCTAACTCTGAGTTCTGCTTCCATCTCTTCTCCCTGCTACACTCGCATCCCCCCAACTTCCCGCAGGGCTCAGTACAAGGAAAGAACAAAGCTGAATGTGGCAGGTGAGCTGGCCAGACTCAGCACTCTCCTGTGCATCCACCACAAGACGTTCTTTTTCCTCTTTCTGAAGTGCTTCACCTCTGCTGCCTGTGTCCCAGTGCTGGTGCAGGTGAGTCCTTGGAGCTTTGCCTGGAATTTGCCACCTGTACCTCTGTGCTGGTGCTGGTCAGGCCCTGCCCCAAGGCCAGCCTTTCCCATTGTGACTCTTAGTTATCCCTTTATTATTCACAATGATAATATAGCTCTGATATCTTCCATCCCAAAGGTTCTCCATAGCACTAGATAAGTTCTCAGGGTCACTGCAGCCTGCAGAAATGCAGCCACCGTGAAGGTGACACACCACTTGGGTGCCCTAGAAGGATTCAGGGGCTTGGGCCGGACAGGGCAGCCTTGAGGGGAGGGAAGATGTTGGACTGCATTTCCAGAGCTACGCTATTTGCAGGGAAGATTCTTCTCCAGCAAAGCAGATGCAGGTGTTGACTCTGGTTTCTCTGCTCTAGAAGCCTCACCAGCTATCCTGGCACCACATGCTCAAGTTGGGCCATCGCTATGTGCTAACAGCATTGTGTGTGTCTGGCCTGAAGGCATCTGGACACAAGGTATTCGTCAGCAGCTTCTCCTCGTGCATCCTACCCTACTGTGCAGAGCGGGTGAAGGAGCAGCCCCTGGAAATTACCTGGCAGGAAGGATCTGTTCAGCCAGTTTCTCCTGAAGCCTCGCTGCACCTCAGCAGCCGTGTGGATTTGACAGGTGAAAAGTGGCTAGTGCCAGCCAAAGAGTCCAAGATTTTGTCCTACGTGGTGAGTTATCCCTCATCTGCACCGGGTCCCGCTTTCGGAGACCATGTCTCTGCCCTAGTTTTCCCCTAGGCCCTAGTGCTCCCCCCTCCTCGGCGTTCTTTGTAACTCGGTACTTCTCTGCCCTCCTGCTCCAGGGGGTCATCACCCAAGTCCTAAACGCCCAGGCTAGTCTCTATGAGCTTGATAAAAAGGTCTGCCTGTGCCTTGCTTACCAGCAGCTGTCGAATTCTGCTCGTGGACTCCGACCAGGAGCATGTGTGGAGGTAAGGAGATGTGGCTGGGAGGGAAAGCGCACAGGGAGGTAGGGGTGGCTGAAGTAAAGGCCTGTGGATAGCGATGTGCGGAGCAAGCTTGGTGTGCAGAGTGAGGCAGCAACACTGTAAATCTTTCTGCCCATCAGAGGATAGCTCAGACCCCAGCTACATCAGGAATATGGCTGTATCGGAGCTGGGCGAGACATTTCTGATAGAAACTCTGCTCCCCTGATTCTGACTCAGGTGGCAGCAGATCAGCGAAGGCCCCTTGGGGTTGATGAGAAATGTATTGGAATAACAAAGGCCCTTTGTAGGGGATAAGATGGTTTTTGGGGAGGGACAGCAGGGTGGCCACCTTGTTTCTGCTAAATCATATGTTTTTGTGTCTCTCAGCTCCGAGACATCCACCTCCTGCAGAGTCCCCTGGCTTCCTTCCCCTTTGTTCTTGTCCTTGGTACCTGTCTGCAGAGCACTATCCTGCTCAAGGGTTTCTCAAGGCTCAACACCTTCCATGAGCCTGTAGCCTCCTCAGGAAACCTCTACATGCAGTTACTCTTCCGCTATAACCTAGGCCTGCCACTCTATCTGTGGCTGGTGAACATGTTGGAGATCTTGGAGCAGAGGTGAGGATATTCCTTCTCCAATTCCTTGGGAAATGTGGTTGTGCAAGCCATTCAGGTCTCTACCAGACAAATCCCTGCTGCTTTCCCTCCCGCCCCACACACTTTGGTCTTTGATGGTATAGTGAACATAACACTGAGAGACTCCTATCTTCTCTTCATCTTCTGTGTTCTCAAGACCTCTAGTTATAGTGTATGTTATGGAAGTAGTAACATTAACATGTGGTAAGACATTCTTGCAGTAACCATTTTTCCATGTAATTTCTATTATCTGTGTTTTTTTAAAAAAATATGTTTCCATTTCTGTTTCCATTATCCTTACTCACTTTCTCTTAAATCTTAGCCTTTGATGAGAAACTTGGAATTATTTTCCCTGTAAATGTAAGTCAGTGTTGTGATGTTAGAAGACCCTATCCAAAGTTTTACTAGGCAAGCTTTATGCATTGTATACTCTTCCCTTGGGGACAGCAAACCTGGTATTTCTGATGTTGTCCAGTGACAGGAGCTGGCTGTCACAGGGAAATTCTTCAAAACAGATTGGGGAGCCCCAGTTAGTTAACTTTGAAGGCAAAGTAAGGGCTGGCAGAGCCCTGGGGAGATTGTTTGGGTGGCTAATGAACTGCTGGTGTCAGGGAGTGGGCATCCGGTTGAGCGCAAGCAAATCTTCCTCTCTCTGGAGGTGAGGGGGTGGTGGTGGTGAAACAAGGTGAATCACGGTCTAGGGCAACACAACAAAATGTCTCAGTATATGCAAAACTCTTCCTTAACTATGGGTGAACTCCTAATTAATGCCTGTATTGTTCTTCCTCTCAGGTTTTGTTGTTTCATTGGGCGCCGGCGGCTGTTGATCCACTCTGTGCCTCAAGGCCCAGGAGTAGCTGAGAAGTTTCTTGTCCCCATTCTGAACGCTGTGGTGCCTTCTAAGGAGCAAGTGAGAGATGTTCATCATGAGATCCTAGCAGAAATGCACCATTGTCCCCTGCAGCAGGTGGGATCCTGCTCCCTGAGCTTCCTCTGTTTGTCTGAGGGAAGGAGACTGAGGGGAAGAGACTCATTTTTTTTCTTGCTTTTTGTATTGTTTAGTATCAGCCACTGGCGCCCCCATGCCAGGCCCCACCTCTTTCTCTGCTGCGCTCTATGGCTGAGCAGAGAAGCTGGGATGTCTTCAATCCATCGCAGTTGCTGCCCCCATTAGAGGCCCAGCACATGGGCACCCAGGAGCTGAATCGCAGACTGGCTTGGTCCTATGAAACATTCTCAGCAGAGAGCTTCCAGCCCCGAATGGTATGTGCCAAACTCGCCTTGCTATCTGATCTGCAGGAGCTCCCCTTCTCACTCCCACCTGGATGCAGTGGGTGTGTCTGAGGCTTCTTTCTTCTTGACTCACACGTGAATACCTCCAGTAGAGGACCCTGCTTTTCCTTCCTGTGATGCAATGAAACAGGTAGAGAGGGCAGATTGTGGAGGGGGAGTGTCAGAAATAATTTCCATAACAGACCTTTCGGGCTGGGAACTGGCTGACTCTCTTCACAGCTACCTTTCCTTTGCAGGTGTTGCTGGGGGTGCTGAGAGCTTCCTCCCGCAACAGCTCCCTTCAGCTGCGGGACAAGAGTGATTCGATCCCCTGTGTGATATCCTGTAGGGGTGGCAGCCCCTTCACTGACACGGCTCTCATAGGTGCGGCCCACTCAGCTCAAGTTGGGAGAGGGGGAGGGTCCTGGGCTCTTGCTATTTTGTCAGCTGGCCGCAGGGTTGGGCAGGAAGATCAGACTGGGGGGGCACTGAGCTCTCTCACTGCCTTGCGGGCTGGCTTTGGGAGCAAGGACACCGAGCTTGTTCTCTCTGGACTGATCTCTTCCCTCTGGTGTTTTTTGCAGGGTCTCTTTTGCAGGTGGAAACCTACCAGCTTGTGGTGGAGCGAAACCTTAAAAGTGACTTTCCCTCCTGGGAGCAGCTGTTGACCCTGGAACACATGAGGGGCAAAGAAACAAGGCAAGAGCCCCCCTTACCCTGTGCCCAGGAGCATAACACCTTGGCATCCCAAAAGGAGGGGTGAAGAAGTTAAACATAAGTGGGAAATGATTCCACTGGGCCTGGGCCGCAGTGTCATATTCCTAGAGCTGGGTGCACGGGAATAACCCAAGAGCCTGGAGGGTGGTTCCACACCCTTGGCTAGGAGGGAGAATCACTCTGAAGCCTTGGGTGGGTAGAGGTAAGCAGTGGAGCAGCTTAGTGCTCCTCAGCTCGTGCTGTCATTTTTTTCTTCCTCAGTCACTTGGCTCCAGAGTAGTGGAGATTCTTGGCTGCCAATGTCCTTTACCTGAGCCTGCAATGGTTCAGAGAGGTACCTGGGGATGTGCTCTGAATTCTTCAAGTGGTGTCCCTGTGGGTGCTCCACTTTAGGCGTTGGTGCATACTTGCATCCCTCGTTTGGAGATTTTATAGCAATGCTCGTCCAGGTTGTGCATGTGCACCTCCTACATCAGGGTGCTGTTGGCTCCTCTCTTGGCATGCACACAATCCAGACCCCTCATTTTCTTCTCAACTGTCAATGATCCAAGACGGAGCCTTCAACAGTTCCTACTAAATTTGTCCCTTTTTACCTATATCTGCTAGAAATAGCATTAGTCTAGTCAGTAGTTTGCTTTAGTCAGCTAGTACTTACTTTTACCCGTCTTACTTTTAAAAAAAAAAAAAATTTTTCTATCCTCTTCTCTCCCTGTTGATAGAATAGTATAGAGTCAGTCTTTCATAATACCTGACAGCATGCCTTGTTTGCCCGATTTTAAAAGGTGCATCTCTTCCAGCATCAGACAGCCACTCACAATGTGTCCATTGTCTGGGTGAGAGTCACATTCATTAGAAATGCATATATTGCTGCATCCTCAAAGCCAGAGTTAGGAGAGAGAAGGATCTCGGATTGAAGCTAATCCTTATGGAAAAATCATTTAAACCCTCCTCTGACCCAGGGTCAGATAAACCTCCTACAGAAAAATCAGAGAGACCCTCAAGAAAGATTCTCAACCTCACCTAGAAGGAAGCTACCAAAGAAGAGGAGTTGGCCCCTATGGGTAATAAAAGCCTCAAGATCAGGTACTTATGAGGCGCCAGGTTCCTCAGATACAGTGTGGGCCACAGCACCACAGGGCTCACAACACCCTGGTGTGGAGTTGAGAGGCAAAATTGAACCAACATCTTCCAGTGCGGCATCAACAAAGAAATAGAATGGAGAATCCAGGCCAAACAGCCAAGTGAGAAGTCTTCGGCAGCAAGTGTGGCACTGTGTAAGACAACGGCACCAATGATCAGCACAGTGCTGAGAGCTGCTTTGTCATCATCTACTGCAGCACTGACATCAGTATTGGCACCAGCTGACACAGCACCATCAATGACAGCGAAGCCAAGTGCGGCAGCAATCCAGGCCTCAACACCAGCACTGATCCAAAAACAAAAGAATAGACACCACTGCCAGCAGATCTAAATGACACCAATATCATCACCACAGTCACTATTTCTCAAGACAGACGCATCCCCAGTGCGTTTTTCTCCAATAATCTTTTCTATCAGAAATGACAGTGAGCGTGAGGAAGGTGAATTCTCAACCCAACACTCTTCCCTCACCAAGCCAACTTCAGAAGCGGCCAGGAATGCACCATGCTTGGAACGTCAGGTGCATCCATGGTACGAACCACTGTGGTTTGGACCACCCATGCCTTATCACATACAATAGCCAGGTTGGGGCATGTGGTCAAACTACACTAGGGCCTTCAGTATACCCCTCCGCCCCAAAACACACACACACAGGTCTTATGCAACATCTGCTCCGTCTGTCTCTGAGCTGACACTCAAAACTGGGGAGGAAAGTGTTGGACAGTACACGCCACCTCCTGCACATGACTCCTTCTCCTCACCAGATGAAGCAATGCTGCTATAGGACTTGACAGAACTTTCAACTGTCCAACCAAATGATTCCGAAGTCCCTTCCATCAAATGAGAGGCTCTGCTCGCGAGTCACCTAAAGTGGAGTAGCCACAGGGACATCACTCAAAGGAGGTTACTCACCTTGGGCTGTAACTGATGTTCTTCGAGATGTGTGTGTCCCTGTGGGTGCTCTATCATCCCCCTCCCTCACTTGGTTGTTCAAAGTCAGGACTCTTTGGCAAAGGAACTTAGGGGGTTGGGTTGAGTGCATGCCAAAAGAGGCACCAATGGGACTGTGGAGGGGAGCCATACATGAACTGGATAAGCAGTGCTATAAAATTTCTGATCAAGGGGCGCAAGGATGCACTGATACCTAAAGTGGAACACCCACAGGGGGACACATCTCAAAGAACCTCAGTTGCTGCACACAGTGAGTAACCTTCTTTCCCATAGATGCTGTTGAATCTCCTTGCTATTCATTTTTTCTCCTATGGCACCAGCCTCTGAAGCTCCCCATCGTGTGTTTCCCAGTAAATCAACCTCCTCCTGCCGCCCAACCTATCTCATGCATGCATGTGTGCGCTCAGTTTCTCACTGTGGAATTCAAGTCCCGGGTGGCTACTATTTTGAGAAGGCCAGTCTATTTCTCATTCGGTCCCCTTTTCCCTGTGTCAGATGTAGACCCAGAGTGACACTGAGTCTGTGCTTCCTGCAATCAGAACCCCTGGGTGATGAACTTGCCCTGCAGTTTCACATCTATAGGTTTTACAAAATTGCCCATCAGTGTGATATCTCAGTGCATAAGTGTGTCTCCTAGGCTGCCTGTGTGAGTAAGGTTTTATATCTCTGAGCCAACCCCCCGGCTTAGTCTGTTCTGAATACGGCAGGTCTAGCAGTCTTCAGCAGGCCTACACTCCATCTATTCCTGGTGTCTCCATCTTTAGCCAAGGCGCTCTCTCTGCTGGCTGCAAAGTTTTGGAAGCTTCTGCTTTACTAAATTGGAGCTGCACTGATTTTTCCTTCTCACCACAGGTTGTATGCACAATTCTTCTTTGAAGATGTGCAGATTCTTTATACACCTGAGATGAAAGTCCAAGGGGGTCCCACGCACAGTGACAGTCCCTCGGTGGGGAAGAAGGATGTTTGCAGCTCAAAAACTGAGCTGGGATCCCCGGAGGTAAAGGTGCCAAAGTTGGAGGGCACCAGCCGAGGAGCTAGCACTGACAAGAGCTTCGATAGGGGCCAGCGCAGTGCCAGAGGAGCCAGCTGTGTGTCCCGTCTATTCCTGGTCACCCAGAAAGAGGGACTTACGTTCCGGAACTACCTGCCGGCTGCAGAAGGAGGTGGAGGACAGGAGCTGCGGCTCAGCTTCCAGGCCACCGTACTCTGGATGGGCAAACCTCAGCTATGGGGCCATCCCAAGGAAAAGGGGACCATGCCGGAGCTGGAGCAGACCAACGACCAGAGGGGGGACAGCGAGGCACAGCAGAGAGTAAGAAAGGGAAGAAGGAAATCATGGGGTGGTCTGCTATGGATCTGAATCTTGGTATAGGGAGCCTGCCTGAGGGTCAGGACAGCCAGGTCCAAAGAGAGTAGAAGGATGGTTGTCCCTTGCCCACTGATATGTCAATGCAAGTGGCTTCCACCCAGCCCACCAAGAAGAGCTCCACGGGTCTGTCTCTCTCTGCCTTGTAACTCTCCCCGTTCCCTCTCCCACAGGTCACACCCCACTGCCACTCATAATCCAGCCTTTCCCGGCAGGATGCTCAGCCCTCTCCCCCACACCTCAGGAGGGCTGTGCCTTCCCTTCCCTTTGCCCGCTCCCATGGGGACCTCTGCCTCCCACCTCCCCTCGCCAGTGTCCCTCGCCCACCAGCTTCTTCTGTCTCATTCCAGGTACTGCTGCTTTTTGTGGGGAGATCACTTGGATGGTTCCCATTTCTGCACCCGGATGGGCTGTACTGGCTTATTGTGCCCCAGTGTTCGGTAAGGAGGGGTCTCGCTGCTGCTCCCCATGGGGCTTCCTGCCACAGTGCAGGACGCTATAGCTGGCACTTGCTCTTCTCCCCACCCCCATCACTCTCAGAACAATAGATTGTTACTCTTTAGCTTACCAGAGGCATCTTCTGCAAATGAAATCCTGCTCTCCTCCCCAGCCAGGAGAGGGTTAAGGCAAGCATGTTAACCCCTTCCCTGCTGGAGGAGGGGGATGCTAAGGTCCGGCTGGCCTCAGTGTTGTGCTGTTAACCAGTGATGCATCCACTTCCCTAAATGACAAACAGAAGGGCTGGCACGGTGCTGTCCCTTGAGCCATCTCCAAACTCAGCGAAGGCTTCCTGGAAGGCAAAGTCACAGCAGAGCAGAATGAGCGCTGTTTCAGTTTTTGGGGCTCGAAATTGTTGCCTGTACCCTCAAATGGGTCAATCTGCTTCACCTCTGTGTTACGCCAACATCCTCAGGAGTCTCTGCAAGGGCTTTTCTCTCACCACTCCCTGGGCCCCTCCTTCTCCATCTTGTCTTGGGGCCCTTTCCCCCGCTGACTGTCTCCTTGTGCCTCCCTTGATGTGCCTCCTGTGCTGTGTTCTCACAGGACTTTGGGGTGTTTGAGCAGCCCGGTCTCTCACCATTGCAAGACAAGCTTCTGCAGCAGCCATGCCGCACCTCCTGCCTGCTAGTTTCAGACACCTGGCGTTTCCAACACGAGACCTGGATTTCCTGCCTGCCTCAATGCCAGGTATGCAGCGTCCTATAGCCCTGGGTTTCCACTGGTGCGTCTGAGGCCTTCCCTGGAGATCTGACCAGACCATACAAGACACCTTCTTGGCCACACCACTGTGACCGTGAGCACCACTGGGGCAGTGGGGGCTTTTGGTACAGAAGTGAGGAAAATGTACCCCACGCCCTCAAGCCACCCTACCCCGAAACCGACGCGCTGGAGTGTTAGCCCCTCAGCTTCGCACAGTTCCGTGTTTCATGGGTGCAAGGATGGACATGGTTATGGGGTCTGGGTTGGAGCTGGTCCATATCAGTGGTGGGTGCACCTGGTAACCCCGTTAAGTCTGTGTCTCCTCCTTTTCCAGATGGCGCCAGGCTCAGTGCTGGCAGGGATGGGGCAGACAGTCTACTCCATTCCAGAGCTACTAAGCAACAGGTATGTTGGCGCTTCCTTTACTGTGGGGTTAGGGGTACTAAGACGTGGCAACCGCTTGGGAAATGGGGTCAACGTTGGCTCCTAGTGAACAATGCGCTTTACTCAGCCACCTGCAAGAACCCCTGCAGTGCAATGGGCTTTCTTTTGAAGTCTCCCTCGCATGTGGGTCCTGGCCTGGCCTGATCCTATCTAGCGTACGAGACGTGGCAGGATCACAAGTGACGCACCATCAGAATGGGACCCCCAAACAGTTTGGGCTGTTGTGAGTGTGGAATTGGGCGCGAGAGGTCTCTGCAGACTCCTGCTCAGAGATTGGGGTGGGGAACGTCAGGGTTGGAAAGACTGAGTGTGACCTTCTGCTGCCCCTTCAAAGGCTATTGAAGAGGGTTAAAATGCTGATGTTTTCCCGATGTGTTTAAATCTGAAGAGGGCAACGTCGTCTGTGCAATAAGGTCCTTACTAGATCCCTATAGTACGGCCACTTCTCCTCCCGTCTCCCCACCTGCCCAGCTTCTGACGTGGGGGTATAGGAATCCTTTCCCAAAATCTTATTTAGGTAAGTTTCTAGGGCTTTCCTTCTGAATGTCTCCAACCTGACACTGCCAGCAGGCGCTGACGCCTCCCTTCTCTACCTTCCTGTTGTTTTTGCTCCTGCTTCCCCAGTTCCAGCAGCAAGGAAGCATGCACACTGCCTTTGTGGGTGAGGGATTGATTGGAATTAGCTTCACAGAAGCCTGTATTCCAAGCTCTATCCGCCACCCCCATCCTGCAGTGCTGGGAATCCCTCAGTAAAATCCAGCACCCTGCTGTATGCTGGCCCCACTGCACAGTCTGTATAACATGGCTCTGACTTGTGGGGTCTCCTAGTGGGGTTTAGCCCTATCAGCCACTAATGACCTTCCATTCCTACCATGGCAGCTGCAGTCTTGGGTCCCTCAAGCAATGTCCCTCTCCTAGGTTTTTTGGGAAGGGTTTAGTGCATGGTCTGCTGAGGGCTGGGCCTCGGAACATGCTTCCCACTCTGTCTTGACCTTCACGTGTGCCGTACACACCCTTGATCACCTTAGGGCTCCCCTGGGAAGGGGAATGCTCATGGAGAGGTGGATAAGAATCGTACGTGCTGAAAGCTTGTGTTCCTAGCCCACTGTTTGGCTGGTGCAGGACCAAAGTATATCAGCGGGGAAGGCAGAGGATGTAGAGTTGTGGACCCACAGTGACCCCTCCCTAGGGATCCTCCCCTATCCACAATCCCAGCCCTCACCTGTCCTATCCCAGCTCTTACGTTGCTTGTTCCTGGGCCCCATCACTTCTTAGGCTAGACCACATTCCGTGGCACATGGACAAATACACACACCAGCCAGAGACCCAAGGAATCCTGGGGCAGCATTCAGGCTGTGTGTGTAATGCTCTGGTGTGGTTGTGGCGCTGGGGAAAGTGAGTTCAGTGACTGTTCCTTAAATTCCCTTGGAGGTGGCGGCGTCTCTTCAGCCGTGGGGCTCTGCCTCTGGCAGAACGGAGCCCCTGAGTCTCTGCCCTTCTCTCAGTTTCACAGCCTCCCTGGTCTCCTTCTCTGGTGAGGTAGTGGAGCGGACCTTGTGTGCTTCCTCAGGCAATGAAAAGACGCTTGCTCCTTGCAGCATGCGGCGGCAGAAAGGTCAGCACTCACCTGCCTCTGGCAGTGCTCGGTCCCCTCTGCGCTGAGGAGCCCTATTCTGTGTGTGCGTACGCATTGGGTGGAGAGGCAGTGTGCTCGGGTGCTGCCACCTCTGTGCGGGACAGAAGGCCAGACAATTCTTCCTTTTGCCTTTGCTCATGGCAGGCTTGGGCATCCTGCCCTGGGGGTCGGGAGGTGTCGCTGTGTCCCCCTGGGAGTATGTGTGTCAGGGACGGGATGGGGCATTCTGGTTGGGAGCCTGTGTGTGTGCTGGAGTGGGTGCTCTGCCCTGGTGCGTGGGGGCGGCTGGGGCCCCATAACCTATTTTGTGTGATGGAGGCATCATGACTCTGTGCCCTAGGGATTTGGGGAGCAAGTGAAAAAGTGCTTGGTGTGGAGGGAAGGAGGGAGAGAAGAAGGGTGGAGTGCATGGGCTTGTGTGTATGGGGTAGCTGCTAATGTATGACCATGAGAACCAGTGCTGGCCAGCGTGTGGGGTAGGGCTACTGAAATTAGCCTGTAGAAGGGCAAGCTGGGTGTGGGGTAGAGCAGCTGCTGGTGAGATCATTGTGTTCTTGGCCCTCTCCATGCTTAGGGAGCCTCCTGCCCTGGGATCACAGTGTGAAGCTGAGTGTATCAGCTGCTCCTGGCTCCTCTGTTGTGCTGGATGTTTACATAGCAGTTGCCTACCTGGAACATCTCTGGGGTTTGCTGCCTGGAGCCAAGATTCTCTTCCAGAACCTGCAGCGCAAAATCTCCAGGTATTTCTAGTCCCCAAACAGCCATCAGCCCAGATCTAGACCCAGACACACCTCTTACACACCCACAGATACACATCCCCCTGCCACCATCCATCTTGGCCTATGGTCTTCTGATCTGACCTGGACTCAATTGGCTGCCCCTTGCTCCTGGTCCTCACCCCTTGCCCTCCCGCCTTCCTGATCTACTGTCCTTTCTCCCTTCTTCCTGTTCAGCTACTGCCCCCACTGCCATAGGCCATGCCAAAGATGAAAGGAAGAGCCCAACCCACCCAGACAAAGCGGCCTCCTGGAGCTGCCTCCGGTGTTTGCTTTTTTTTTATGTTGCAGGTTCCACAATGTTTACTGCACGTACATTCCCTCCAGCTGCATCAGCATCCTGGCTCCGCCAGCCCCCGGACGGCTGCTTTCCTCCAAGTGAGTCTGGGCCCCACCTCGCTCTTTCCCTGGGAAGTTTTTCTCTCTGGTGCAATATTCGCTCTCTTCTCTTCCAGTCCTGCAGGTACAGCCTCCAACACCCCTGCAGCCATATCCCCCACGCTGGTGTTTCTGTCCCACCTGCTGCTTCAGCCTCACAGCCTATCCCAGGGCCAGACTGTCTGTCACTTGTCCTGTGTCCTGGCTTTGTCCCTGCAATGGGTCTGCTCCATCTGCAGCAGCATCTTCAGAGAGGTACCCATAGTGCCCTCAGGGATCATTGAGGGGGTCATGTGCTTTCCGCTCGAATGCCATTAGCTGTCTTACTGAGCCTGTCTCCAGTAACATAGGCCTTCTCAGATATTGGCTAGGAGAAATTGGGGCTTCCTGACCTTTCCCAGTGCCAGAGCCTCCTTCCCATGTCTGGCATTACTGCCTCATGTACAACAGAAAAGGGCCCCACACACCAGATGCATGTGACTCAGATGTCTGGCTTGGCCACAGGCCAGTGTGCCAGGCCCAGGCTGGCCCAGTTCTGGGCTGAGTTGGTGGGCAAGAGAGAATCTACAGTGTGTCAGTACTCTGCCGTCCCTCCATACGCTCTTCCGGGGGGAGGGCTGCAGTCCCACCCAAACCCTTAGCACAGGGTTCCTCAGTCCACGGGGGCTCCTTCTGCACAGATGCTGGGGCCTCGATGAGCTCTCCCTGAGACGCTGTCCCTGGGACTGCAGTAAACGAACTCCTTTAACTTGGGGAGGCTCAGGGAGTGTTGGCCCCTCCCCCCAGCTCTGACTTCTGCTATTCCCTCAGGGACGGTGCAGCCGACACAGTCCGCCTTGCCCATCGCGCACAGGAGTCAGTCAAGCCAGTGCTAAGTAAGTGGTGGGGAGTGGGAGGAAGCGAAGAGCACCACGCTGGGGGAGTTGAGAGGAGGTGATCCAGTGAAGATTAGTTGAGAACAGGTGACACGGCTGGAACAACCAATGAAAGCTCTCTCATTTCCCCTGGCGTGGCCTGCTCTTCACACTGACCTTGCTGCTGTCTCTGTCTGTGCTTGGCCGGCAGGGTCCTGGTGGAGGACGGAACGGGGGAGGCGCTGGTGCTGTGCAAGAACCAGCAGGTGGCTGCAGCATTGGGCCTGAGCCCGGTGGAATGGAAAGCTGTGCAGAGCAACGTGCAGGGCAGGGGCAGCGTCGTCATTCAGCATGGGGGAGCCAGTGCCAGGCCTGGTGTAAGTGACTGATTGTGGCAGCGGCTGCAATGCTGAACCTGAGTCCCTTGGCTCCTGTGCAGCCGTCTGGCTCCCTCTCCAGGTTCACTGACAGTACTCTGGCTCCTTCCTCAGTGCGTGGAGGAGCCTGAAGATCTTGTCACCTACTACCTGAGGAGCCTGTGTAGGAGTCGTGCCATCTCCCGGCCCGTCCTGCTGACTTTCAGCCTCAACAGGAAGCCCTCGAAGATTCCCCAGCCAGGTGAGTGAATGCCCTCAGCTCTCCCCAGCAGCCTCCAGTGTCACCTTCTCAGGTGGGTGGAAGAGGGATGGGGAAGGCTCCTTTTGGCAGTCGGCAGGAGGAGGAGAGTGTGCGGCCCACCTCTCCTCAGCCAGGCCAGGAAAATCACCCAGTCTCCACAAAGCAAGCTACTCTGACTTCAGCCAGGCTGTGTGGGATGTTGATTCATGTGCTTTGGGAAAAAGGCTGCGGCGTGGCTTGGTGGGTTTATGGTTAGACAAGTGACCCTGCTGTCTCCCTAAGGTCAGACTTCTGGGGGAAGGAAGTGGGTGCTGCTGTGTTCACATTCTGCCCATGACCCCAGAAAAAATGGGCTTTTTCTGCTAACACGATTAACAGGGTGTGTGTCACTCTTAGACTTCAGTTAGAGACCTGGGGAGGGAGAAGAGGAAAGCGAATCCGCCTTTGTTGGCTTTTTTTCTGATGGAGAGAGAGACTGGAAAGTTTATTTCTGAGAACTGTGTGTTTACATGAGAGACATCAAGACTTGTCTTCCCTGTTCTGACTGGAGCTCTCACACCAGACAGGAGCAGGTCAAGTCAAGACTTGCATGGGAGCTTGCTGGCAAGGTCCCAGAGTGCATAGTTCTGTCGCCTCAGTGAGCAGAGATCTCCCACCAGTCAATATTGATCCCAATACTACACTGCTGCATGTGGGGCTATACTGCTGGGAGCCTCTCTCTCAGCTGGCACTGACCTCAGTGCTTTCGCATGCGGCCAGGTGTTACTGTGCTGCAGGGAGCGGCCGGGGGGCCTCCTGCTGCTGCTGACATCTTTCACATGAGGTGTAGTCCCTTGTTTGTAAAGCTGGTGTGTAGGTGCATGTTCCCATACAACTGCTGGGTGAGCACCTGCTAATTTTAGACTTCACGGCTAACGTCAGACATCATGAAAAATAAATAAAAATGCTTTTCCCCTCAGAATGGGGCGTGAACTTCCATAGCCCAGCAGTGGGCCTTCCTCGGTCTCTCTGCAGCTCGCTGATTTGGTGTTCACATCCTGTCCAGTTAAACAGATGCTGCTGGAGTCTTGCCAGGCCTCACGGTGCTGGGTGAGTGGACGGAAGGGGAGTGAGTCAGTGGGTTACTTGTATTCTCTTTCTACTCAGATTCGCTGCAGCTGAGGAGGTTTCTGAGTGGTGAGGTGGAGTTTATGTCTCGAGTGGGAGCTCGACTAAGCCTGACATGCCTGAACATCCAGGAGGCAGATCCCAAAGTCTTGTGCTGTCTGAGCAGCAAGAGGATCAAAACACCCATCAGTCACTCAGCCTGAGGCCTGGTCTCTCACCCCCATCCACAGGGAAGGAATGAGGAAGCCTCGGACATCCCTTGGCAATATGCGTTCTGGCTGAGACTACAGGATCTGGGCTGGGTTGTTTATTGTGAGGGCTTTGGGGTCAGTGACTAACAGATGGAACTGAAAGGCTGATGGTGTGTTTCCTCAGTGTGGTCATTCTGGGATTCCCTGACATGGCCAGTATAGGGCTAGAAATTGGCAACGGACAGATGCTCCGCCTCTCTGAGCCCTCAGCCGTGGTTTGGACATAGAATACCGCTTGTGTATATTTTATGATATAATATTTTATAAATAAAAGTATTTTAAATAAAATTTAAAGAATACCAGGAGTGTTTGTAGAGAACTTGGGCAGAAGAGCATTTGTACCAGGTTGGAGAGCTGGACACAGTATGCCCTAGATTGGCTTTTCTGCCTGAGAAACTAAACAGCAGCAGTGAGGAAGGGCACAGCTGAAAGCTGAAATTAGCAGCACCTGTAGAAAGGGGTAGAAAAAAATCTGGGCTTAGATTCAAAGGGGAATTTGGCATTTTAATGCCAGTCCATAGGCAGCCTACTGCTTATTAATGGAATTCTCAGCCTCATGACAGGCACCCAGCCTCCCCTTGCATTGTAGGGGGAATTAAGCACCTACAGGGAAGAGTCCTCTCAGAATCCAGGAAGCTGAGCAGGGAGCTGCACAAGCCACCCAGGAGAGAAGCGCAGAGGAAAGGGAGGGGCAGGCTGGCTGACTTGCTTTCCTCGACCTGTAGTAAGATCCTGTCTCTTCCCGGCTATGTGTGTCTGCAATAAGCTAATTTATATCAGTGAACAAAGAGGTGAGTTGTGATGTATCAGTTGGCCAAACTAAACTGTTTTTTTTAAAGGCATATGAATGTGAATCAAAGCAAACAATCACATTCAAGTCCACATAGCCAGGAGGCCAAAGCATTTGTTCTTACCACTAGACTCAGACCCTCCTCCAAAATGGCAGCTCTGTCAGTCTTTTACTCTGTTCCACCTAATATAAGGCACTGCCCACAAAATGCAAAAAAAATCCAGTGAGGGAATATCTCACAAGAAGATTCATTTCAAAAGTTACAGAGAAACAATTTCATTTTTTTAAAGGCCACACTATGAAAAACCACACACAAAAAGGCTACACAAGAAATCTGACTCAAACTTAGGGATAAAACTCAATTGCTATTTGGTGCTGCATATAACCAGCATTTGCAATTTTTCCTCTAAGGCATTCAGAAAGCCTACAGCTAGGGAGACTTTCAAGAAGTCTGAATAATTTTATGACCAATAAAAGCATTTGTGGATCTGCATAGTGATGAGAGCTGATAGAATATTGTTGCCATTACTGATTGAATGATTTAATAAATAATTTCTTCAGCTTTTTTTTGGCTCTATAATTAGTGAACTACTAAATAAAGAATTACTTCATATTCTTGCTCTCCTGATGAATTATCTAATCTTTTTTCTCACTCTTGTGACGCTCACAGCCTTGTAGCAGTCAGTGTCACAATCCAGTTAAGAAGCCGCTCATCTTCAGTCTTAAATTTGCCACATTTTCATTTCCCTGTCACTGTCCCTTAGTTCTTGCATTATGAGACAGGATAAATTGGAGTTAGAAATCTAGCTTCTTTACAGACTATTCCTTCCCCCTTCCCCCCCCCCATTTATTTTCATGTCTCCTATTTCCTCCTCTAAAGTTAAAAAATCCCAGTCTTTTCATGTGAGACTTTTTCAGACTACTAATCGTTTTTGTCACGCATCTGTGAACAAAGCAGGACAGAAAACACAATTTGTTTGTGAAAAATTTAGTGATTTCAATGTTTGTTTCTGATGCAGAAAGAATCCAAGACTTTTCATAAATTGTTGACAGAGCCATTCCTCCCAGAAGAGCCAAGGGATTAGAGCACTCAGGGTGTAGGAGCTCCATGTTCAAGCCTTGGTTGTGCCCAATTCCTACAACCCAGATAAGTACCTTAACCAACAGGCTATTCTGGTGTGGCACTCTGCTCTTGGTCAGAAATCACACCCTGGATTTGAGAAACTTTTCAACCAAGGTTCCGTCAAAACTGATGTTTCTGGGGAAAGTTTATTTCAAAATAAATGAGCATTCTCCAGTGGAAAAATGTGTTGCCGAAATGTTCCTCATCACTTCTTATCTGTGAACTCCCTTTTCTTCGCCTACATCCTTTTTTAAATGGCGGGACCAGAACTGAACACATTAGCTCATGATTTTTATAATGGCATTATAATGTTCTCCATATTATTCCCCTCCTCATCCCTTATAAATGCTAACATTGTGTTTGCTTTTTTACCACTTCTGTACATTCAGCAGTGATTTCCATTGAACTGTCTGGAGGGATGCTCAGTCCTTTTCCCTGAATTGGCACTTACTACTTCACTATGCATTACTTTCCATTTACCATTCCTGAATTTCATCTGCCAGTGTGTTGCCTACTCATCTTCATTAGGCTCCTCTTTATTGGTACAGATAACCTAAATAGGGCTTTTGTCATGTGCAGATGTTGCTACTTCACAACTCAGAACCATTTCCCACATGATTAATAAATATATTAAACACCATAATCCTAATATGGCACTCCACCATTTACCTTTTGCCTCGATGAACATTTATTTATTCCTAGCCTTTGTCTTCTCTTTTAGCCAGCCTCTTACACCATGAGTATATAACTTCTTTAGTAAGAGACTTCTAAAAAGCCTTTGACAAAGTTCAAATAAATTGTCAACCAGTTCTTCATCCACTGTTTTATTGACACATTCAGAGAATTCTGAGAGAATACTGGGACATAGGTAATCAAATGTCATAGGTTATTATTCTACTATGCCGAACTCAAGGTTCCAATGATCTGATCTAATGTGGCAAATCCTTTTTCCAGCTACATGATCATGGATAGAGTCTTCATAGACAGGTACGGTTTGCCACTTAAGTTATCTGGATGAGAAAATGTATTCTGTTCCTCTGATTGGAACATCTTCCTTCCCCCTTAATCCAGCCTGGTATCAGATACAAGAAGAATAAATTAACATCCCAGTGTCCTGATTCTTTTTTAATCAATGTCCATGAACCAAAAAGCAGCAAAGCCCATGCTGAATAGCAGCAGCACTTCAGCTTAGTCCTGCTGTGCAACCCAAGGCCTTGCGGGGAGGTTGCTCTGGTGGTCATACTCAGTGCATGTGGGAAGATGAGACTGAAGGCCTGTCTCTCCCCACCCCCTGCCCCACTCAGTTCAGCTGTTATGTCTGGCCTGCAGGGGGAGACAAGGGCATTGTTCTACCTGATTACCTGTTGCTGCTGCACTATAAATTGAGCCTCCAACCCCACAGGGAAGGGTGGGAGAAAGCAGGGGGTGAGTGAAGATAGACCATTTGAGAAAGAGGGTGAGAACATAGGGAAAGAGCCACAGAAAGTGGGGAGGGCTGTGGGAGAATGAAATCAGGAAAGGACACATCCAGAATGCTAGTTTCAAAAGCAGAAGGTGGTGAGGAGGAAGATTCAGACAGCTAAAAACACCCTGTTACCATCTCCAAAAAGCCCTGCAATCCAATCTCAGTAATGAGTTTCCACACATTCATCTATTTTCACTGCTTCTCCTTCCAATCTTACCTCTAGTTCCAACTCCCCTGCCTGTTTCTTTTTGGGGAGCCAGCTCTACAAAGCCATCAGATATGTGAGAGGTAGAAGTATCCAGTAAAGGGGAAGAGGGAAGAAGGATGTTGATGCCATGTTCATATCCAGTAGCT
Source organism: Pelusios castaneus (assembly GCA_007922175.1). Taxonomy (NCBI): domain Eukaryota; kingdom Metazoa; phylum Chordata; order Testudines; family Pelomedusidae; genus Pelusios; species Pelusios castaneus. The sequence goes on along the minus strand of ML685952.1, from coordinate 1,997,051 downwards.
GCAAATGGACTGTCTTCTTGATGTTGGACTCTGCAGAAGAAGAAGAAAAAACCAGACTGCCAGAATGAAGGGCAGAGTTGTGTTACTTGCATATTTGGTCCCCATCAAGGGACATATGAGTGTACACCGTTTCCTTTCTTTAATGGCTATAAGTAAAGGATGATCTTGCTCCCAGCCAGAAGGCACACTGCTGTGAAAATCCCATTGTGACAGTTCTGTGAGCCACAGTGTGATGAAGAGTAGAAAAATGTATTGAAGGAGACCAAAAATATCCTTTCTTCAAAATAACAAGGCTCAAAGGCCCCAATCCACTCTTGGAACAAAGGGAGCAGCTGCAGTCAGCCAGAGATAGATGTTGCTTTGTTGTCAGAGGAAACTATCCCCATGTAGAGCTGATCAAATGATTTCTAATTTTTTTCACTGCCAGCTCTGTCTCCATGCTCTGCAGGAGGGGAGACAGTTTGATTTGTCAAGCTATAGTGAACTCCATCTCTAATTAGAGACAGTCAAATGGAATGAGGCTGGCTATAGAAGTTCTCCACCCTCAGGACATTCTCACTGGTGTCAATGAGTGATGGGCAGGGCTAGTTCTATTCCCAAATTCCATGCAGACTGAAGACTCATCATAGTGGTTCTATGGACCTTATTACTCAGTGAGAGTATTTTAAGTTATGCTCAGCTAAGTTTTCCTTTGACTAAGACCAGGTCTACATGGCACATGTTTACATTGGTATAACTACATCACTTGGGTGTGTAAAAAATCCACACCCCTGAGCAACACACTTATACAATCTAACCCCATGTAGATGATGTTATGTTGACAGAAGAGCTTTTCCCATTGACACAGCTACCATCTGTCGGGGAGGCAGTTAGCTATGCTGATGGGAGAACAATGCCATCAGCATAGTAGCATCTTCACTTAAGTGCTACAGTGGTGCAGCTGTCGTGCTGTATATGTAGACAAATCCTAAGCTAGGAGCAGATTTAGCAAACAAGCATCTGCAACGTGAGAAGTTCCAGAGGGCAGCCGTGTTACTCTAGTTCAGCAAACCAGACAAAAAGTCCTGTGGCATTTTTAAAGACAAACAAATGTATTTATTGCATGAGCTTTTACCCATGAAAGCCTTGCTAGATTTTAAAAGGGCCCCAGGACTCCTTGTTTGTTTTGCAGCATGAAAGGGCAAAGTGGATGGAATGGAATTCAAAACCTACCAGGACTGGAACCAGCAACTGGAAAGGCACTATAGCCAACCCCAAATTCCACACCATATGAATCACACACAGCAGTTAATTCACCTTCCTCCTATGTCGAATGCCTTTAGGTGGTGCTGGAATGTACCTGTCACTTTGATGGCTCCCATAGCTTTGGCGATGTCATTCTTGATTACACAGGTGTAGGTAGTGTTGGCTGTAATGTTGTGCAGAACAGATACCACCTTCATAGTCACGTTCCCAGAGTTCAGCTTGAAGCTGGTATTAGAAACGTTGTCCCTTGTGCTATTGTGTGAGGTCCAAATCACAACGGGTTGAGGGAACCAACGGGGAGCCTCACACCGCAGGGAATCCAGGCTGCTGTTGTAATCCACGTGCACCTCTGGAGAGCTGAAGGCTGCAGGAACGGTTAAAGAGCAGAGTTGTGAACAAAACTGGAACCTCTAGGCATCAGCTGTCTCCGTTTGCCATATCATAGTTCTAGAATGCCTCTTACTAGAACATCTAAGTGCTGTTTCCACTTACCCTGAAACCAGAACTTCAAGTACCAGCCTTCATCTCCAAAGACAGGCAGTGTTCCTGGCAATTAACTCCTTTTCGAGGTGCAGAATAGCCTAAAGTTTCTTAAACCCAACTTGCTTCATTAAGCTAACAAGTTCTGCTGAAGTATCTGCAGCGCTAATAACGCTGAACTGCACCACTTTGAGGCCTGATCATGTGAGAAACCAGGCTGCGCTTCTCAAGAGATTAAGCACCCCCTGAAACCAGTGGGTACTGAACACTCAGCCCCCGGACAGCAACAGGCCGTTTGTTTGCGCTCATAACCTCTACTGTGCAAGCAATTAGTATAGAAATTGCTGTAGCCTGAGAACAGAAGGAGGGAAACATTTTGTATATGTGATTCTGGGAGTATATTTCCCAGACCTGAAGAGAAGCTCTGTGTAAGCTTAAAAGCTTGTTGCTCTCACCAAAAGAAGTTGGTTCAATAAAAGCTATTACCTCACTTTTTACAAGCATAAACCAAATTCAAAGATGACATAAGCAAGTGAAACGCTAGTGATTTCACTGATTTTCATTGTACTCATTTATAGTAGTGGTAGATTTGATCATTATAGCAGACTTTCAGAAATTCACAGCATCCAAAAGTGTTGAGCACTTTTGAAAGCATGGGCTTTTGTAAGATGGCTATATACAGGATCATTTCAGTTTTCCCTAGTTTTCCATTGATCCATGTTACCAGGATCAAAGTCAAATGGAATAAGCATTCAGTGTGATGAATAGTATTGTGGGTGAAGAGAAAGGTCAAATGAATGTAGATGCTAACAAAGGTGTGATTTTGCTCTAATGTAGTGTTTCATCATAAAGTAATTCAGAATAATGAAGTACTGAAAAAGAGTCCCCACTCCAAGAATTATGTTCGTGCCCCTGTTTAATCAGATGTTGGTAATAGCAACATCAACATGCATTTTTAAAGTGCATTTTTATCTTTTATATAACTATTTTCTGACTCTGAAAATGTCTCCAACACATTCCTGATTTTTTATTTGGAAACTATGATTACTTTAGTCCCATGTCTTTGAAAGATCTTATCTGGTTATCTTGAAATAACTCTGCAAAGTTCTCCTCTGGCAGGAGAGCACCCAGAGGAAATTCTAGCTAGAAAGTGTGTTATCTGAAGAAGGTTAAAAACAAAAAACCCACACACATCTCAAGCTAGTAAAGGAAAGCCAGTTATAACTACTACTAGGTGAGTAGGGTGAACTCCTACATGATTAAACCTTCAGATTAGCTGCAATGCTATTCACTTTCTGCAAATGTGGATGGATTAAACAATCAGTCTGTGTCAAATATTTGGATAATGCAACTAATATTTTCATATAAAGTAAGAAATATCACAGACACTCATGTGACTGTTGGATAGTGCAAAAGCTTGCACAGAAAAGTATCTGCATGAGCATCTTCAACATGACATTGTTTTAGTCATTTAAAGCCTATTTTTAAAAAGCATAAGGTATCCGATCATGGAGCAACAAACTATAGCATCACTAGGTGAACCATTAGAGGGAATCTTATCAGTAAACATCAGAGATATTGGTCCCAGTATGACCAACTCATTGGCACTAATGATAGCATAAATATTTTTTTCTTATTTTTTTTGAATAACGAACAAATTAGCAAAAATCGGTTTGTGGAAAACTGGCAAACAGAATAGGGCTACCAGTGTAACAATCAATTATTTGCTACAGATAGTTCACATGATAGATCGTCATGATCTGAACTATGGAGAGAAAATGCAGTCATTCAATTAATAACATCTAATTATGATTTCACAAGGGCCATCTGCATTCCTATGACATCTCTACCACTTAGGTGATTTGATTCTATAAATGATACACATTTATGAAGGTAGATCAGACCCTTTGTGTAGTCAACTGGGTAACAGAGAAATGCAAAAAAACAGTCAATGGAGGCAAAGCTAAATTATGTTTCTAAATGGGGCATTAAAAATAATGCTATTTCCCAGAGCAAAGACATGGTGAGGGAAGGAAAGTCCCTGAATTTCTCAAGGAAGCTCCCCTACATTAGTGTCTCTGGTTTACTTTCCCTACACTTGTATCCTTTGCCCTGTGGCAAATCACTTCAGACCAAGGATAATTTTAGATGCCTCATTAATGGAAGGAGTTTGCGTCAGTGCTATCTGGAAGCAAGGGAAACTGTGGACAAACTGTAGTGGGTGAAATCTTCCAGGGGCATTAGACATCTACAGGCCAGTCCAACAGGAACACAAAGGGGATGGCAAACTGTAGGACAAATACATTCTGCTATTTCAGGAATATTCTGCTAGAAGCAAGAATTCACTAGTGATAGAAATATTATCGCTGCAAGAAGTCAGTTCTAGATATTGTAAGTTAGCATGATTTTACAGATCTACCAAGTAATGCAAAGCCCTGTAAATCTGTACAGTTAGCACAAAGAAGGACTAATTAAGGACAGAGGCCCAGCCCAGATTCTCTGCCCAGATCTGCTCCCTGAGTGACACAAAGGGAGAGGAAAGTGGCTGTAACTCTCTTTTGGAGAATACCCCTGACATAGCAGAATCTACAAGTGTCATGCAAAAATCCCAGCGTAGACCAGGTCTAACAAATCTCATTGGTCAGTGTAAGTAGAAAGTAACTCTGTCACTAGCCTCATATGACAATCAACTCTGCTTCCAATAGAGCAGAGTAATCTGTCAACAACTCCCAGGCCTCAAACACCTGACAGTTTCCTAAGTAGGAGGCAAACCTCAGCTCCCCCACAGGAATGACTTACTGGTCCCATATATTTGCTTAGTCAAATGTCTTGCTAGAGAACGGGATTCTCCATGGGCAGATGCAGCAAGCTCAGGGTCAGTTGAACAGAAAGAACCACAGAAAAGATTTGGTAAATTCAGGAGCTATGCCAGGATTTGCCCTGGTAGTTCCAGGGGGCTCATCAAAAACTCTCACGCAGGGAGGTCACAAGTACATTTAAATGGAAATTCCCATGGCTTCGTCAGCTGAATTCCAGAGCTGAGTGGCCATTCATCCCCAGAACCCTGGATTCAGTTTACTGCCTACAGGTACCAATGCAAGGTAACAGGTATTGGCCTTGCTGGCGTGGGGATGTTTGCCCACGTCACAGAATGATTTGTTGCAGGAGGTACAGAAACGGCTCAGGACTAGAATAGCAGAGGTGTTGCAGGAGGGATTGAGTTGGGGAGTGGCCCAACACTGGAATAGCAGCAGGGCTGTAAGTGAAGCGTGAGGTACTTGACAGAGGTACACAGTTTTGGGGCTGTTAGAGAAGGCGCTGCTGCCTGTTGGGACAGAAATGAGTTGGCAGGGACCTGTGGAGACCCCGGTGTGGAACTGAAGAGGCTGCTGGTGTATGGGCAGAGCGGTGCAGCTGTTTGCATGGTGCCTGTCTGCATTAGCCAGGCCTATCAGAAGTAATGGAAGCGGCTTTGTTGGTTTTGACTCTCTCACGAGAGTTTCCTCACCTCCAGTCTTATACTTCAGCTCCGCTTCTCCTTTCCCTTTGGACGTGGTGACAGAGCACCTGTAAGCACCAGCGTCAGAGAGCTGCACGTCTCTGAGCATCAAGGATGCATTCCCACCAATCACCTGCTCTGCAAATACTGCTGTCCGGCCCTTGAACATTTCATCCTGGTCCTTTAGATGGTCCTTGCCACCTTTAAACTCATGAACCATCCCTGAGACCCCAGCTTTCGCCCAGCGAATCTCCACGTTGCTGAGTCTGACGTCAGGTTCAAAAGTGCAACCCAAGATGCCGTCTTCCCCGATGTTCCCAGCAGAGGTTAGAGTGGCAACGGTGATGGAGCGTCTCCCTGTAATAAAAGAGCAAACATTCAATGCCCGTGCCATGACAATGTGATGTGCAAAAGGCAGCAACAAGCCAGACCTCCCTGCATTATGAATGAAGAGGCAGAGGCAGAATGCCTTTAACCATCTCAGATTGACACTAATAGCCTGCTCCTGCGGATCCTGGTTAGTGCTACTCGAGTCTGGTTCTTGTGTTTTATTTTGGTAAAAGGCTTTTTTTAAAAAAACAAATTCCAAAGGGGTAGCCGTGTTAGTCTATTGTAGAAAGACAACAGAGTCTTGTGGCACTTTTAAAGACTAACAAATA